>JAJMJY010000035.1:0-114088 GCA_030569115.1 Sungouiella ezoensis
AATTATTACTAATTTTGATCTCGCCTCCACTTCACCCATCATTACTTGATGATTCTTTCCCGTGGTCATTAGTCTGTTTCCTGCAGGATGTCACACGGCCTAGCAATATATATTGCTACACCTGACACCATCCTTTTCCTTTCTATATTTTTCTTCCTGACAATGACATTCACATATATTTCCGCTAGTCCAGTGTAAGAGAATCGTTGGAACTCATCGTGGTCCGTGCTGCCATCAGGTACTCCTAGACCATTTGCGATTTTGCAATTCCAGTATCACTCTCCAGGCTGCTTATCTAGTTCTGATTCCGGCTTCCGTTTCGTTGCCCGTCCATGCCCCCAGTTAGCTCACCCCGTGAGTAGTTTGACTACTATGAATAGTATCTGCCGTTTTTGAAATTCCCATCTGATTCTTCTTACCGTTCTCCAGTTTTCCTGCCTACCAGATATCGACCTCCAGATTTCCTACTTTCCTTCCAACTACCGTGCTTTCCAGCTTTTAGTAATACCTGCCCCTTGATTGTTTTGGCTTTATGTTAGCTTGTGCCCCGTCGCTATTAATTTAATGTCCGCCTTCAATAATGTCCGCCTTCAATTCTATCCTGAGGCCTGCTAGGTGGTGGAGATCCCTTGTTCCCTTATACTGGTCTAGTGCTCTTATGTGTGATTGTCATTGATCTTTCTCGTACCTATATAATTTCGGTTATCCATGTAGATTCGCTTATCCATATGAAGTTTCATTTATCCATATGTAGTTTCCACATGTTGCACTCATGCCCAGCCGACAAATGCCCGATCGACCACTCGGAATACCCGAATGTGACCGCTCTTCATGTCGCTGATTTTGTAGCTGTCCTTCTTCACCACGCCGCTGTGATCGCTTTCCAAAACACGGAGCTTTTCCTTCTTGCTATCGTATTCAGCGATAACTGCGGAGTAGATATGAGGGCCGTCTCCGACAACAATGCTCTTGTTGCCAATGCCTCCTAATCCCTTGTGGCTAGAAAACTTGGCATTCCTAATGCACAAGATGTCTCCTGGTCGTATTTCGTCAATGTTCACGGTATTGTGGTTGAAATTCTTGTAAATTGTGGCCCCAAATGATTTCTCTCCAATTGGCATCAACAAATTGGGAAACTTCTGATAAAGCAGTCCAAAGACACTAACTACCAATCCGGTTGGTACCTTAGTGCCCACCAATCTCAGAGCTAAGGCCACAATGTCATTGCCGTAAAGAGCATTGTACTTGTGGAGAATGTCCTTTCTCCCACTTGGTGGATTCACAACAGAGACGTTAATAATCTTAGCAGATGTTCGTGGGTCATCTGAGCAGTACAGAAGTTCCACGACAATCTGGGACAAATCATGAAACAAGATGTAGTAGTCTTTGTAGACCACCGTCTTATTTCCTCTCTTGGTAACCTGGTTAGAGTCAACTTCGAAGACGAGGTCAGTGCCAACCTTCGATTGCAATGTGTCTGGAATATCATCCCTGAGCCACCATCCTGAGGTTTCCGCTAATGACTGGACTTCGTTCTGTAGGGTGACTAGATGTGCTTCTGCTTGCAGTTGGTCACATTTACCTTCCTTCACAGACTTAGACCGTCCCAATTCAGTAGGTCTCGGGCCACTGTCAATAGAACGACGACCAATTGAGCTGGATGTAGACATTCTCGATGGCATCCCAGGCATACTAGGAACCAGAGTTGGTACAGGGGGAGGATGGGAATATGTGCTAGCTCTCCTTGGAGTAGCCGGAGTGTGCTCTCCATAGTCAATGTCATCGTTAACTAGGTCTTCGGTGATATCCTCAAACCCATCATCAGAAGTGTCATCGTAATCAGCAATAACTTCTGAAGTGGTTACTGGCGCTTGGCTGGGAACTGGAGGAGGAGGCAATGTGGTGGCAGGAGGTGCAACTTGCGGAATAGGTGGCATTTGTGGAACCTTCAGAGCGATCGGAGGAGGTGCACTAGGAGACAATGGCGTGATAGAATCTGCTCCTTCCACAACAGGAACAGGTGGTCTTGCTGGATGTAATCGTTGTTCAGCAACCAGGGGAGGTTGAGAGTGTGGAGGTGGAGGTGGTACTTTAGCCAACGATGGAGAGCGGGCTGGAATAGACAGAAAAGATTGAACACCCTCCGTTGCACTCTGTGCCTCCACATCAGCAGTAGCTGCACGGTCAGAGACGTCTTCATCTGCTTCATAGCCGGTAACTTCGGGATCGTTGCCGATGTTTGAAATGGATAAATCAATCTCCTGCTGCTCCTCGCCCTCGCTTTCTGACAGCTTCAAGGAAGGAGGGCGAGGTTGGTTCTCCACTACCTCGAAGTTCCTTGTGGAGTGATCCAGAGGAATATTGTCCTCATCTGGCGAGTCGGATTCGTTGATGATTTCCTCATTCGGTATTGAAACAGACCCACCAACATCAGGTTCGTCAACTTCCTCCTTAACCTTTGATTCATTTAGAATAGCAGGAATCTCGGATGCGACCGACATACCGGGAATAGGAATTGCAGTTGGAAGAGCACTAGTTGTCTCCTCTTTCGCAACTTTTGGTTTGGACTCCGCCTTACTTCTAGCCGGTGCAGCAGCCGGGGCTCCGAATGGGGCAGGCATTCCCATCATACCAAACATGTTTCTGCCGCCAGAAATCTTGGCCATTCTCTCCACCAATTTGCGTCTTCTGAGGTCCTCGTCGTCCTCTTCAGTTTCTTCCCCTTCGACTCCCTCAGCCTCCTCGACCTCTCCACGGGCATCCTCTTCAACCTCTACTCCTGCTTCACCTTCGGTTTCACTTTCTACCTCTTGTGTTGGAACAGCTTGTGTGGCTTCTGGAATGGATGGGTGAAGCTCTGGAGATCCACTCTCAGCCTCAGCGTCGACCGCGTTCTCTTCGGAAGCAGCGGTACGTACTGAACTTCCGGTGGTGTTCTTTTGAACCAGCTTCTCTTTCTTGCGTTCTTCTCTTCTCTTGAGAGCAGCAGCCTCCCGTTCTGCCTCTTCTTGCAGTCTTTTCTGAAGCATGGCAATTCTCTCCTTCAAGCTCATCTTGGGCTCCTCGGCGACCTCTTCCTCGTCGTTATTGGCGTCATGCTCGCGCACAATCTCGGTATTCTTAGCCACATCGTGATATGCGTGTGAGATGATATTTGATTGGTCGCGAGGCTTTACTTGTGGAACATAGGATGACTTTCCAGCACCAAAAAACTGCTTTTTCACCGCATACGGATCGTCCCGCTGCAGCGGAGTCTTCCCTGGCATCACCAAGCCGGGAATAGGCACTTTTGGAGTGGCGACAGCGGCAATTGGCTTATCTGAATTGATTTCCAGTGGGTCAGTTTTCTTCTCGGAATATCCGGTGTCGGATTTGGAGGCGGATTCCTGAAAATGACCACTTTCACCAATTGGAGCAACGGTAGAAGGCAAAGTCTTAGAGGAATCCGAAGCACCGGTAGAAACTATAGGGGCCGAAGAAGCCTGCAGCAGCTTCAGAGAAATGGGACGCAGTGTCGGAACCGTAACTGGGGGCTCCTCTTCGACGTAAATCTCAACAAAGTTCTTGGGAAACATTCCCAGCTTCCCGTCATATGTTCCCGAGTACCACTCGTCATTTTCGATTTCAGTGACGGTTATTATCTGATCCGGAGCAAAAGTCAAGTCGTCATCGAAATCTGATTTGTACTCGAAGAGCGCCTTGACTTTGAAAGGCGTAGTCATGTCAATTGGGTCGTTAGGCTCTTACTCTGGAGATAATTACGGTCTGGACAAAGTGCAATTGGTGTGAATTGATGGAGTTGGAGGTGATCTGGGGACTCACTACTGTATAGGGGCTGAGCGGTCACGTGAGTGGGTCACTCTAGATAAGATGGGGGAGGGTTGATTTAGTGGGTTGGATGGGTTGGGGGAGTTATTATTGGTTGATAAAGGTTTGCGAAGTGAGGAATTATTGTTTTGACATTTTTGTTATAATTTTTATTGTAATCTTTGTTGTAATGTTGTGGATTCTGTGGAACTTCTATGTGTGTCTGTTGCATTGCGGAGTGACGACGTGGATAATATCGGAAAGAAAACGGAACTATAGATGATAGCGGTGGAAAGTAGAGGTAGCTTTAGGTGCTGCGCCTATATCAACAATCCATGCTGTGCACACACATATCTACAAGTTATGTCGTGTTGTCTTCCGACTGGAGCATTTTCAGAAGATCTTTCTTATTCTCAACTAAAGAATTTATCACTCAAGTTCTTGATCCTCCCTTATAATGTCTTCTTTCTACAAGCATTCTTCCCCTATTTAGTGACCAGCTGGTCACTGTGGTTGAGCCTAATGTAGGACTTCCTAGGACACACATCAAATTGTAGAAACTATCCAAATATTTCCGTTCCTTAAAAAATTCCCGCTATCTACTCCCTGATTCATCAATTTCTTTATATCACTTCGATCTTTCTCTTTCCTTTGATCATCAATATCAACGTCTTCGCTGTGTCCACAGATTCGCAGCCAGTACTCTTCTCTACACTCTCTTCTCTCTCTACACTCTTCTCTCTCTCTCTACTCCAAACACTTCATTCATCGTTTATGAACCCTTGATGAACAATTGATGTACTAATATCCCAAAGACATCTCCATACTTTACTTCCCAGCACCTCCTTTCTTTCAACAACTCACACTTTTCCCAAACTAGATCTCAATGTCCAAACGATCAGGTTCAAGTCTACCCATTACCGACAAGATTCTCGGGTCGTTCAGACCTTCCAAGACCCTCAGCTACCATGGGGGCGCCTCGGTGACGTGTCTTGACTTTGACACTACGGGCCAGTACCTCATTTCGTCCGGAGTCGACAAATCCATCCAGTTGTATGATTGCCATAAAGGTGTTCGGTACAAGGACGTCCAGTCCCAGAAATACGGCGCCCACTTGGCCAAATTCACCCATAACGACCTCAATTGTTTGTATGCGTCCACTCCTCTCGTGGTGGGCGACGACACTGACCATTCTATCCGTTATGTTTCGCTCACTACCAAAAGCTATTTGAGATACTTCCGAGGCCATAAGGACCAGGTAGTATCGCTAGAAGTCAATCCGGTTTCCGATACTTTTCTCACCGCTTCAGCTGATCACACTGTTAAGCATTGGGATTTACGAACAGCTACATGTATGGGAAGCTTAGGTGTGGGTCAGACCTCTGTAGTAGCATTTGATCCTCATGGAATTGTGTTTGCCGTGGGAAAAGAGCCAACCGAGAATTCCCAAGACGGCCGCGGTTCGGTTTCATTCTATGATGTCGCTTCTTTTGAGCGTGGACCATTCTTGTCTGTTTCGGTGGCCAGTGCTGTAGGTGAAAAATGGACCACCCTCGAATTCTCCAACAACGGGAAATACTTGCTTGTGGGCACCGATTCCTCAGAACACTACCTTCTAGACGCCATTCTGGGAAAATTTCTAACGTCTTTGGTTCTCACTCAGGAGCATCACAAGGGTTGGCTCCACTTCAACTACTCATCTGCTGGATCCGTGTGTTTCACTCCAGATGGACGGTTTGTGGTTGCAGGCTCTCCACATGGAACTTTGGCCATATTTGATTTATCAAAACTCGATTCCAGAGACTCCCGCTCGTTGTATCCGTTTAAAGTTTTGGATGGGAAGCAGGGCATCACCAAGGTGGTTGCGTTTGATCCCAAATTGTACACGTTGGCTACTGCTGACGACAGTGTGGTGTTGTGGTTGCCTACGGTAGAAGATTACGACTAGAATCATTATATAGAAACGGACTGGTCCAGTGGTGCGATCTGTAGTGGATTCTATGGTGTTGTCTCTCTCCACAATTTTTAGTGCGCAAGTAGGAATCATTGTAATAACTATGACAAAATGCTAAAACGACTATACTCCATCACTAGCAAGCCACCTGCTCCCATATCCAGAGTTGACTTCTACCACAAACGAGACAATCTACCATTTGCATCCGTGCCCCAGAAACTTCATGTTGAATATGATAATTGGAGAGATCTCCCTCATATTTCCGACAAGTGTCTTCCACAGAAACCCACTGACATCAGAGGAATAGATGCTAGTGCATATCAGCATCTTCAGCGGAAACTGTTGCTTCGAAATCTTCCACTTTTGGTCCAAAACAAGTTCTTCTCTGTGAAGTTCGTTGATTCTCTGCATCATCTCTCACTCGTGAGAAAGTCCAACATCGCCTATACTTTCAGCAACTACGGCACACCGGTGTTGAATGACAATTCGCTAGATACGGCATTCAAAGAGTATAAAGGACTTTACAGGACCTTGGATTTCTTTAAGTCGCAGCCCCACGGAACTGATACTGCTTGCGCAAGAATTCAATATCGTAAGCGAGTGAAAAGAAGCCTCTTTCTGGCACTCCATAAGGTTATTCCTGACTCAAATAGTGCCGATATCCATTCTGTAAGTGGCATATTTCTCTTCAGGTTCGCCACCTGTCCTTCAACATCAGAGGACTTTGCATTGGTTGATAGAGATTTGATTACGGCTATCTCAACAATATTACAGAACAAACAGTTCAAGACAAAGCTCCAGCAAACGACAAGACAACAAAATAAGGAGTTCAATAATGGCAAAGCCCTCATCAAGCAAGTGACGTTGGAGAATACACTTGGAGCGAGACAAGTTCCTGGCTACTACCCTAAACTACCTTTCATAACCTCATAGAGAGCAAAGAGAAACCATGGGTACCAGAAATGCATTTTGATCTATTTAGGCGGGAAAACATTGTTGGAATTGTGCCCGATCACGTTGCCAGGTGGGTCGTATTCACAGACAATGTACATTCCCCAACCAGTGGAAGAACAGTCCTTGTAAGCACATCCAACCTTGGTGGTAGTCTTCCATACCACTTGGGTAAAATGGTCGAAAGTGCTGGCAGCAGAGTAGTCGTAGGTTTCACCTTCATCGTACCATGCCATAAGTGCTGAGGCACCGGAGCTGAAGCCGGCAGCCAAGTTCTCTCCATACTGTCCTCCAGTATGAGTGAGAATTCCTGAGCAATCATAGTTATCAGCGTCATTCTTGGCGTAGCTATAAGGTCCATTGGCCCATGATAATGGTCCGGATCCGTGAATAGCTCTCACCTTGTTATGGGCATCTAAGATTTCCTTCGCGAAGTCCTTGTCTATCTCCTCATCCGAATTATTGATAGCGTCATAAATTCCGCTGGTGGAAGTCAGGGTCAGACTTGAAGTCGAGGTGGATGAAGATGATGCAGATGATGATGAGCTAGATGCATTCGTTGTTGAAACGAGGAAATTACCAAAAGTGCTTGAAGAAGTTGTAGCACTAGTGGCGTAGGTTGTAGCACTACTGGAGGTTGAATCACCAGTGGCCGAAGTCAAACTCGAGGCAAGAACCATAGACAATGGCAGAGTAGCCAGACTACCAGCCGAAATGTTTGAGACCAGAGTCGAATCGGCGGTTGAAGATCCGAATAGCAGCTTGAAGAGCGATGACCAACTGAACAGAGTAACAGACCCTGTTGAGGAAGACAGAGTGTTACTACTGGTCAACAGGCTAAATGCACCCTTGAGCATATCAAGCCAATTGCTTGAGCTCAGAGAAGGCAGCCCAGCTGAAACTGCCAGTGTAGCAGCTGTTTCAGGTGTTGCAACCGCAGTATTTGATGACCCCGCAGCAACTGCGGCCTGGGTGGGGTTATAAAGTGAGCCGTCAGCATTTGTTACCGCAGTCACAGTGGCCCAAGATGTAATGGGAGCAGCTAAGTTGAGGTTGCTGTACAAAAGAGCCACAAAAACCACAAAATTCCGCATAATGAAGATGAATGCTTGGGGATCCTGATCCTGGGAGGAGCGTAGGAGGTTGGAAATTCTGCAATTTATAAATCCACCCCATTCGACTATTCGGGTTGCCCCACTAGGAAAATATCATCAAGTCGGTTGCAAAAAGAACCTGCACATAGAAGGCATTTCACTAGGGATTGCCTAAATAGGAAACCCAGTATCCGTACCATTCCCCCATTTGGAAAAATGAATGTCACGAGCCAGGCTTCTTCAAAAGTAAAAGCCTATCGGATTTGCCTAATGAGGCTTGCTTAGAAAATGGTGCTTCCATAAATCGTCGCAGTTCCTTCGATTCTCCGAAACCTAGAGCGGTCTAGCCATGAATTGTCACCCAACTCCGACTACTGGAGGATCTCCTCCAAAGTATCAAAGATTATACCTGAAACACCTCCACCGGTGCTTCTGACAACAATATCGAACAGCTTTCCTCCCTGGTCTAGACTCCTCATCGTCACCAATACTCCGTAGTTGGACTTCATTGTGTGCAATATGCCTGCGCACATCACCAAGACTCCTTCATCACCATCATGGGTGCTTTGCACAATTGCAAACCCAATTCTCTGTAAAATTCGAACGATGTTTGAGGAATTGTGCCTGTATTGGGCAGCGACTGCCCCTCGCTTTTCCCCATCCACTGTTCCAAGATGCTGCCCGATTTGCATCCATCTACGCTTAAACTCTTCGAGAGAGCTTAATGCTGTGCCAGACAATGTTTTGATCAACACCACTGGGATCTTCAAATTAAGCGTGTTGAATGATCCACTGCACTTGTATGATAGACATATGATAGGATTCTGGTTGTTGTCAACAATGTCACGTATCTTGATATCGACTTCCATGGTGGTTTTGACTTGAATTGTCAGTTCAGGCACCTCCGTAAGGTTAATGACGTAACCTGGGTTACCTCCTTTGTTGGGATTATAGACTTCCCTAACAGTAAATGCAATAAGAGATGCGTTTGCGGTCTTTGCAGCATTGTTGATAATGGAAAATGTAATTCGAACATTGTGAGCTTCCTTCACCGTTCGGTAGGTTATCTTAACGAGCTGATCCTCGTAAAATATTCCCGCGTCATATTGAAGCATGCGGTGGTAGCCAGGGTACCAGTTTGGGGATAACTGTGGATGTGCTGTTGGGCCATCACCGAAAGGATCATTTATGTTATCGTCGAAAACCTCAGTGTCGCTGAGTCCACTGTTTGGAGTCAATAATCTCTCCCCACCATTATTGGTGATCTTTGTAGCATTAACCAGAACAGAAACATTGGGAATCTTCAGCACATTCACGGTGGACGAGGATCTGCCACTGGCCAATTTCACACTTCCAAGGTAATTCAACAAACTGTTCTTCTTGTTCTCGAATGGTGGCATGGAAACGACCAAACTCTTGGCAAACTTGCGATCTGCATCATCTCCACTCACGAGATAACTCGCAACTTTCAAATACTCATGAGCTCTGGTTTGAATCTCCAAGTCCAAAGAGTGAGTTTCTGCCTCAAGCAAATCCAAAATGTCAGGTACAAAATCTTCAGATGGGAATCTGTATATGAACTTAAGAAAAGACATCATTATGAGTGGTCGTGATGCCAAGGAGACCTTGAAGTAAGCCTCGAATAGAGCTTGAAACTGATCTGATGCTGCGAAGTGGGACGAAACATCATCCTTCTCAACAAGCTTGTAACCAAACTCTCCCAAGATAAATGCAGCAACTTTCACCAAGTTCTCGGGTACAGATCCTCCCTCTGTTTTTCTAAGCAAGTTGACGATGTACTTGGATGCCTTCGTGTGTAGATCTTCGTTGTTGACAACAATTTGTGTAATCCGTTCCCAGACCTCGACATTCGATCTGTTGGTTATGCCAGTAGTCTTGGACGACTGCCCGCCAAGCGACAAAAGTCTAAGCATGGTGGAGACATACCAGATAGAGTCTGTAGCAAATTGCTCCGCAAGTACCGCGATTTTCACAGCAATATCCGCTTTGAGCGAACTTTCGGCCACAGGATAATAATCAAGATACTTGGAGATGATCTGTGTGTATGAGGATGGATCACATATGGTGAAGAGTAAGTCCACGGTCTTTCTGCGTACCGACACGTCTTTATCGTAAAGACACTTGAAAATCTTGTCCAATGAATCTTTGAAAAACGAAGTGTACTTTGTTCTGGCTGAAAGCTTAATCAATGCATCCAATACCAAGTATCTAGTGTTGGTCTCTGCGGAGTCTAATAGTGTGAGAAGGGCATGAGTTGCACCTTCAATGGCCTCAGCTGAAGCATCGAGAAAAGTGGCAAGTGAAACCGCCTGGAACAAGACTGCCGACAGTGAGTTTCTATTGGGCAGTCCCTTCACCGGTTTGGAAGCGTTCTGGATTGAATTCGACACCACTTGGCGAAGCTTTGACACGGTGGAGTTATCCAAAACTGCCGTAGATAGAGGCACCAGCTGCAGAAGTTCCGATGGGAGAAAAAAGTGCTCCACCAACTGGATGAGGTTAATGATGAGCCAGGGAGAAGGATTGTCGTAGTAATAGTATTCTCGTGGGCAGTCGTGATCAACAACCAATGCAAAGAGACGATTTGCTATTGATGGTACAATAGACTTGGCATACAGAGGGCTCACGTCAGTGAGAATTTTCACAAGTGGTATCGCACAGAGCACCACGCTGAGATCGGTTTCGTCAACAAGAGTCAATAAGCGGGGGATCCAGTTGTCGTTGTTTAAAATCACCTGAGGGTAGAGCTTAAGCAACACATTGAGGGCAGCGGCCGCCCGTTTCTTCGTGTTAGGTTCTGCAATCGGTGACACGCAAAAGCTGTAGACCATATCGATGATTTCCTGCCAGAGCAGAGCGTCAGGATGTCCGTCGGATATAACCGGGTCAGCGGGAATCCCATTCTCGGGCATGACGTTGAAGTTGGCGGCTATGAACTGCAATGCCAAGCAGTTGACATCCTCGGAGTTTGTCCGCAAGTCCAGCACCAACTCTGAGTGCACCAGGTTCAATAAATCACTGTAGAAATCCAGGATCGTACCTCCATCTCTCGTAAAAAGAACCGACACCAGTAGATAGCCCAACAGCTTTTCCAGATAGTCCGACAGGCGAAGCAAGTCATGGGCCTGCACGAGACCGAATTTGACTTCTTCGGTGAATCCCAACAAGTGGATGTAGATGAGTTTGCAGATGTATTTCTTCTTCTGGTACGAGTTCAAGTTCGTGGGGAACTTGGTACGGATATTATTGATTTCCACGGTGATGCGCTTGCGTTCTTCTTGAAAGTCATGGGAGTTTCGCAAGTCCGTGATGAACTGCGTCAATCCTTTCATTTGAGGCGCCATGGTGGAGACTATCAGATAAGATTATAGTAGGTTCAAATGGACTGCACCTGTGCATACGCGATCGGGCAGTTCTCCAGGTTGAAAATTGGAAAATGGGGAGGAAGTAGAAATTGAATACTTTTGGATTGGCGGTGATGGAGATATTTGTATATTATAATTCTTTATGTGTTTTTTTTTTACTTGAGAATTGGATTTTTGATGGTTCACACAAGTGTTAATTATTGTGTGAGGAACTGGAAACAGCAGGATTAGTGAGAACTACAATTGGAATATCGGAAGAATAGGTAATCGCCAAAACAGAAGGGTAGACCCAAACGCGACGCTACTATCAATAGTCAATACCCCGTAGGTAAGATTTAAAATAAAAACACTAAGCGTCACTTATTTAACTACTCTTTCTTCTCGTTATCTCCATTCTTTCACTACTATAGCCCACTGCTGCACGTGACCTCAGTCAAGATTCCAGTCCACCAGCATCAACAGAACCAAAGAAAAAATCGGGGAACAAAATCACTCCAAAATCCTCAAATCACTCCCAAACACTCATTTTCTTCTCTCTCACCCAATCGCCTCTTTTCCTCCCACCATTCGCTCCACCACTACATCTTCATCCCAGTCCCCCATTGGCCAATTGGAAGCCCGAACAATGGATAGTGTGCCGCGCACGCCTCCACTCAGACCCACGAAAAACTAAGACCACCAACCCAAAATCATCATACTCAATTCACCATGTCTGCTGTTGCCAAGAGTGCCGCCACCAAGTTGAACTGGGCCCAGGTCATTGCTAAGTTGGGCTTGACCGGATCCACCGCATCGTCGTTGACTGCGTTCAAGAAGAGAAACGATGAGGCCAAGAAGGTGCACCAGGACTTGAGTTCCCAGCCTACCACCGTCGACTTTGAGTACTACAAGAGTGTGTTGAAGAACCAGAAGGTTGTCGAGGAGATCGAGAAGGCTGTGAACGGTTTCAAGCCTGTTGCCTACGATGTTTCCAAGACGTTGAACACCATTGACATTTTCGAGCAAAAGGCCGTGGAGAATGCTCAGTTGACCGAGAAGTCTGTTTTGGGCGAGATCGCCCAATTGCAGGCCACCTTGAAGGACATTGAGGGCGCCAGACCATTCGACCAGTTGACTGTTGACGATGTTGCCAAGGCTAGACCAGACTTGGACGAGAAGGTCAACTACATGATCAACCACGGTAAGTGGGAGGTTCCTGGTTACAAGGAGAAGTTTGGTGACTTAACTGTCATGTAAGCTTCACAAAAAGAGCATGCTATACAAATAAATACTATTCGTGAGTTAGAGTAGGGAATGTTCAACGTTCCTGATTGGAGGTTGTTTACGCCTTGGTTTTCTCGGCATGTTTTCCAGTTTCTCCCGTTCCATTTGCGTCCTATTCCATTTTCGCCCATTTTCTATCCCGAAACTCCAAACATTCCTCTCCATAATGTATAATCCTTGTAGCTCCGTGGAACAACTCAGCAGGAAAATATGTTAAGTCCTCAAGCACAACAGGAGCTTTGACAATTTTCCGCGAGTTGAATCCTCTATCAAACTCAACATCCCACCCAGTCAATAGCACGTTGCACCCGTACTTCTTTCGTAGTAGTGCCAATTCGCTATTGAGGGTTCTGTACCACGAAAACTTCTCTTGCGAGGGTAGACAAGCAAGCTTCCAGAAAAATGCCGATAAGTTCTCCACTACAAGGGCATTGAGATGTCTCCTGCTAATCTCATCGTCCTTATCATTTGGAATCCCACGCAAGATTTCTATGAGTTCTGAAGGTGACGAGCACGAAATGATGTAGCCAGAAAAAGTGGCAATTGATCTAATAGTGGGAACCCCACACTCAACCAAAACAACATTCTGGCCATTGTAGTTATCGAAGAATTCCTGCTTCTGTCGGAGTCTGTTAAAGAGCAATACCCCATAATCATTCACGAGCTCGACCGAGCCTTTAGCCGAGAACACAGGAACCAGTGATATCGCTTTCGGGAGTGTTACTAGCTAAAATTGTTAGCGAAGTCAACAATACTTATCCAGGACATCGTACGTACATCTAAAAGTGGAACCAAGTTCATCAGACACTTGAATTCTGCATACACCACAGATCAGTAGCCTCTTTTAGTTTCATTATTTGCAAATTCGTTCATTACTTTTATTTTTCTTACTCGTCGTCAGTACCATCAAAAGAGTTCATGAAGAAGATGGTCCCATTGATCTCATGATCAAAATTGTAGTCGATACCGTTCACCAACATCTTGTTGATACGCAAATTGGTGGATCCGTCGTTCTCATCAGTAATCAGTCCAATATGGATATCTTCAGCATCTCCACGATTTAAATTAATCATCTTACGGATGATGTCATTGAGGAAATGCGACACAACAATCAGATAGTCGGGGAAAAACTTCTCCTGATGGAGAAACTTGCACTTCTTATTGGATACTTCGTAGTCAAACGCAATACCCTTCTTGTCTTCAACCTTGTCGTCCTCGAACTCAGCCATTTCGTATGTTTTAACGGGTAAACATAGGAACGGAACAGAGAACTTGTTGTTATGGAAATTCCACGACTTGTTTCTCATGGGTCCTCCAAGCTGGAACAAGTCACCCAAATTTGCATCCAGCATCATACGATCAACCAAAACTTCGCTCAATGACCGCATTAACTGGGTGGTGAGAATGTCCTTGAAAACTCCCTTCTGTGCATTATAATATCTGTGATGAACGAGATAGTCGTCCAAGTACTCAAGGTGTTTGTCGCAATGGGCACACTTGCAACCATTCCAGAGAAAGGTATTCATGGGCTGTTCATAGCATGCCAAGCCTGCAACCAAGTTAGGAAGTACAAGATTCACCACATGTCTCTGGATGGTCGCCAAGAGATTTGGTAGAAGAATCGTGTAGAGCTTCACTTTTCTCATGTAATTGCCTTCGTATCCATCATCAATGATTCCATCAGGAGGAACATTGTGACGGATAGAAAGGTAGAACAAGGAGTCGGAGTCGTCGACAATCGACTTGACAAATTGAAACACCGTGAGATCCCATTTCTCACAGTACAGGTGTGAATTCAACTTGGAGTCACTGTTCTGGATCACTGCTAGTCTTCTGAGCTTGGAGAAGTCAAAACGGGCCAAACTGGGCACCAAACACTCCTGATCGCACGCAGGATCATTGCAGCCCAACGAGATTTGGAAGTTTTCGATGTTTTCGAAGTCTATGTATGGATAGCCATGCTTGGAGTTCTCGTGTGTGTGAACCACATTGAATGTCTTGAGCTTCGTCATCAAGAATGGGTTAGTCTGGAACAAATTCCAAAGAGCGGAGCTGACAGGTGCAAAAACCTTTGGATCGTCTCGGATCAAAAGCGTTTTGAGTTTCTCGAGGGCAGCAATAGCAGAGGGCTGAATAACTTCGCTTTCACTCTCCACATCTGCTATGATCACTTCCTCCACATCGGGGAAGTGTTCCAGCAAACGGTTCAACAGACTGAGATCATCAATGCACACAGACTTCAACTTGAATATTCTCGATAAGCCTGCAAAACCTTCTGGGCTCAACTTTTCGTAGATATTTCTTCTGAGCACCTTATCTGCTACATATAACTTGTGGATTCCATTTGGTACTGACGACAAGACGACAAGGAAATCTTCAATGGCAGTCAAGGTCAGGTCCGAATAGAAATTATTAGCAACAGTGACCTCCTCGATATAAGACGCTAAGGTGGGATTCACCAGGATAGATATAGCGAGAGTCTTCAATCTTGCTTCTAGCATCTTACCATGAGCTACTGGCGAGGAATCCACATACGAAAATCCGCAGATGGTGGTTATCGACAGCTCCAAATGGTCGAGACGCTGTCTGGGATTTGAAGGTTTGGTATTCTTCAACGGCGGGTCCAATTGGATAGTCAATTTCTTGTAGAGTTTGCGTAGACATGGTTCGTAGAAGTGGAAGTTGGTGAGCGCCAAATTGAAGAGCAGATTCTGGGGGAGAAAATACAAGACGTCTTCTAGAACGTTCAAGGGGAGCTGCTGCAACCTTTCCATGAAGATAGTTATAGTGGAATGGTGGTCTGATGGTGACAGTATTGGCATGATGAATGTTGGGTGCAAGTTCTGCCTGCACAATAGCAGAGAAGGTGAAAGAGGTCAGAAGGGAGATGGGGAATAGCGACAGAATGTGGATTTCGGGGGATGGTCTTGGAGAATGCGGGAAGATTTAAGATACATTGGGAATTATTGCACTTCAAGGAAGAAAATAGGTGAGAGCAGAGTGAGAATGTTCAGCCAAGATTTCAGACTCGGAGCCGAATGCGACTGACATTTAATTTTGGGAGAAATTCATTGAAAGTGGATACAATTGTTGTTATGTGCTAGAATCCCCTATTCCAAGGGAGTTAATTCGGGCATCTGGAGGAAGAATAAGAGTGTTAGCGGTTAAGCGGAGTAGGTGACAAATATGGATCACTGATGACAATAGTGGATGAGAGGATGACGAAAGTGCAAGAAAATTGTAGCAGGATGAAGTAGTCTTCTAAGTTTCTAGGTTTTATTCGTGTTCACGCCAACGTACATAGACACCATTAGGTCCACTCAAGGATAAAGTGGAACCATCAATGAGTCTACTACCACCCCGGTAGACGGTTTTTATTGCCCTCAAAAGAACACTAGAAGTCCAATATCCAAGTCAATATCAAATTATCAAAGTCAATATCAAAATATCAAAGTCAGTATCAAAATATCAAAGTCAATATCAAAATATCAAAGTCAATATCAAAATATCAGAGTCAATATCAAAGTATGCATCGATATCTAAGTCAGGCTCAAAGTCAGATCGATATCAAAAGATAATAAATCATAGCCACTATGTTCCAAGAACTGAACAGTTCCAGACAGAACTTCACATGTAAGTTCTTGAAGATTGCAATGGCCTTCCAATTTTCCTGCCGTCTCTGTATTGTCACCGTCTTTTCACCATCTTTTCACCATCCTTTCACCATCTTTCCCTCATCTCCACTTGTCCACATCCTACAAAATATCATCGATCAATGCATTTAGGTGTCTATAGACAGCAAGTTAACTATAATCGCTTACTCGTCCTTGAGTCCGACAATGGCTCTACCAGTCCAGTACAAAGTAATTGCAGTGGACACAGTGAACAAACCGTAGAATGGGTACACCAACAACTTGGAGCGTGGCCCTCTCAACCACAACTCCTTGTTCGAGTGCTGGTACAACTTTTGCAATCTGATAATTCTCTGTGGGTCCATGGCTAGGGAATAGTTATGATATTGAGTGTATCAAACGATGAAACATCAGCGCACTTTCTAGCCAATGAGAACATCCACGAATGGTGCGGTGGGTGCACGACCTCACCAAGACCACCAAATTGGCATGAACGGGGGAAAGCCAGGAAGTTGGCATTAAAGAACGTTGAAGAAGGGTTGTAAGTAGAGGATATTTTACTGATTTAAATTCTGCCCTTGTCTTGTCCCATCTATTGTGGACTGGCTGGAGATGTACACCCGTACACCCATACTTAAGTTCTCTTTATTAGCAGCCATGGCTACAAGATGTGTGGATTCTTGTCTGATCTAAAAATTCTTCTACATAAACAACCCTCAGCGTATCCTATATTTATTAGATTGCTTACCAGTCAGAGTCCAGATCAATCACCACAGGCCGACGATGGCCCGACACTGCCTCATCCTCTGAATCATCATGTTCATCTGCACTAATATCGACGTAGTTGGCCACATCTTGACGATGAATACGGTCAATCGCATCCTCAGCGGTTTCTCCATCTGTTTCCTGCTCACTATTACTTCCGCCCTCACTCAGGATATGCAACTCTTCATCAGAATCCCCATACATTGCTCGAGAAAACTGGTCGCCATCAGTTCTGAACCCGCTCCACAGTTCGTTTTCGTCCCCTGAAGATAGAATTTCGTCATCCAGCGCAATGTGCCTGTCGTTGCTAATGTCTGCGGCATCTCTATTGTCGAGAAAGCTATCTTGTGAGTCGTATGCATTATCGTCGGCGATACCGTAGAGCTCCACCTCTTCTTGGTCCTCATTATAGGCGTCGCCATCGTCTGAGTCAAAATACAGATCCGACCGAGGAATACGGAACCGTGCTCCGCAATGTAGACATACATCTCCATGCGCTTCCCAGTGACAATTGCCACAACGAGGAACACCGTCGGATTTATCCACCAAGGTAGGGGCATTATTAAACGCCTCACCAAAGAGAGTATTTTTCCTCACATCGTGGTCGTACTCCTCCACGGCGGCGGCACGAGCGTCTTGAAGTTCCTTTTTATGGAGCTCATCCTCCATGGAATCGATGACAAGATCGGTGATTGTTTTGCTCACTTCTCGAAGTTGTAAATTCAACACTGGCACCAGCTCCATATCCTGCCGACACGTGGGACAGTTTACTTTCGTTTCGAACCAAGAATTGAGGCATCCGTAACAGAAGGAATGGCCACATTGGGCTAGAAACGGCATATGCATCACCTCCGAGCACACCAGGCACTCGAGATGTGAGATTATGCTGAGAATGACTTCATCTTTGAGCACGGTGTCTATATTTTTCCACACACGCCTATCGTCGTAGGATACCACCATGGTGGAATAGAAATTGGTGGAGGTGACAGATTGATGAGCCTGACTGTGTGCAAGCCGATGATTTTGAAATCTGGAATGAGGAATAGATATTTCTCTGAAAAGGGAGAATTGAGATATAGGGACAATTGAGATATTTGGACTAGTGGGTGGAATCGATTGGATATTGGCTTGAGAAGGGATGAGAAAGTATGGTGGATTATGCATTGGAAGATGTCTTCACTAGAACCTGGCTATCATTGTGCGAGCAGGATAGAGACCACCGACAATATTTCCACTACTGAGATTTATGTCCTCGGATGGCATGAATTGCTCAAATGACACTATAGATCCATGAGCCTACCTTTCATCGATGTTCTAAAGAAGAATTACCACCAATTCTCCAATTCTCCAATTCTCCAATTCTCCAATTCTCCAATTCTCCAATTCTCCAATTCTCCAATTCTCTAATTCTCCAATTCTCTACTTCCTTACTTCCTCAATTGCTTCTCCACCACACCCACACATCCCATACATGCCCATCACAACTTTTTAAACGTGTCGCTCGCCTTAGCTGTCTCGGCCAGAATGCTCTTTTGGTTCTCAACTGCCGTTTCTATATCCTTGTATATCTTGTCCGTGGACTCTCTCACTATCTCGAGCGTTGCTCTGAGTTTCTGGAGATTGGCAATCTCCTTGTCCGACTATTGGTTAGATAAGTTTGCCATGTGTCGCGTTTACTAACATACCATAAGGAGTAGGTAAAAGTATCACTTGTTGTGCGTGCAGTATACTTGTAGAACACCGATCATTGACACAATCAAAACCAGACAGACTAAAAATGTAAAGAAAATATGCAGTAGATAATGAAGAAGCAACGTTACGTTCATTAGATTTTCTCTCTTTCGTTCATTCTTTTCGCCTCTATTCCAAGAGATGTGTAACCCACTCGATGCCTTTGGAGTGCACACAATTATCACCAACCTTCAATTGAAGTACACATCAAGAACAATTTCATCTATTACCACCTACTTCAATATGTCGGAGACACCTACTTTAAAAAGGAAAGTTGATCCAACAGATTCTTCCGACGTCAAGAAATTGCGTCTGGGTGACGATTCGACCTCCAAGCCCCAATCTGAAGCTATTACTCTGGAAACACAACCATTGGATAGCACTCAAAACGAGTCCAACGACAAAAACTCAAAGGAGAATGACAAGCCTGAAGAATCTTTGGCCATCAGCGTAGAGCCATTGTCCAAACCTGTGTTTGGCGCCACCACTACCTTTGGCAATGGCTCAATATTCGACAAGATGAAGAGCAACACTAATGTATTCGACAAATTGGCGCTGAAATCGCCAGAGAAGGCTGAGAAATCTGCATCGTTTGGCAGCTCATTCGGCAGCTCATTCGGACTGTTTGGAGCCAACTCAAAGTTTGCTAATGCGCTCCAGAGAGCCACAGAAAAGAAGTCTTTCCTAGACGAACCGATAAAGGACGATACAGACTCCAAGTCGCCGCCAGAAACACCAAAGGCAGCGCAACAATACAAACAGGTGGAATTGGTTGCTCAGGAGGTCAAGACCGGCGAAGAAAACGAGAAGAGTATGTTCTCTGCCACTGCTAAACTCTTTGAGTTGGATTTGACGAAGATAAAAGACGGATGGAAAGAGAGAGGGTTAGGACCGCTACATTTGAACCGGTCTCTCGATAATCTGGCCCAGGTGAGAATCGTGATGCGATCGCAGGGACTTTTGAGGGTCATCTTGAACTACAGAATCACCTCCACCACTGTGCTCATGAAAGGATTGGAGGCTAGTTTGTCGCCAGGAAAATACTTGCGATTCAACTCCGTTTCTACCGAGGGACAACCAGTTCAGTACCTCATCAAGTTCTCTAACGAGACTCTCAGAAACGAGTTGGTAGATAAGGTGAACGAGGTGAGAGCAACAGTTAAAAACAACACTAGACCGGCAACAGAAAACTCTTCGGCGCCATCTACTCAGGACCCCACCGACGAGGATACAGGAGATGAGCAATAAATTATAGTAGTTCTAATTCTTACGAAATGCTATGCTACAGATGGTGGAGCCTTTGATGCCTCCGAATTGGAACGACGGATACGCGATCTTTTTCCACACGGATAGCCCATTGGTTCCGTTTTCCGTAATCACCTTGACCAATTCATCCTCGGTGAAGTTACACGAAGTGATGATGAGAAGCGAGTTTTGGTGCAACAACTTGGACACCTGGATTGGGTACACCTCGGTTCCGATTTTGGCTCCGAAACCCTCGATGGGCTCGTTGTTCAAAGCAATAGCATCAAGGGTCCCCTTGTCGAAAATGACGTCGAATTTTCCTTCGTTTTCGTCCAAGTAGGTGCATTCTTTCGCGATGAAATCCACCTCTTCAAAAGTGAACTTCTGGTGGGGATATTTTCTCGAAGCAATCTGTTTGGCAAATTCAATCGACTCAGGCGAATAATCGATGCCGTGATAGTCTAGTTTGGCCTCCGGCACTTCTTCACTGATGGTGTCAAGAAGCTCAAAGAGGAAATGGCCATTTCCCGTTCCGAGATCAACCACTTTCAAGTCGTTCTCGATTTCTCCATCCTGTAACAAGTCACAGAAGAACTCCACCACTTTCCTCTCTGCGTCTGAGTCATCGAACCAGCACTCTCCGGTGTCATTTTCGTTGTCGAGGTAATTGTTGATTTCTCTCTTGTAGAACTGGTTCCAGCTAGGTGTTAGTAGAGCGAATAAGATAAAATGATAGCTGGAGTGAGTTAATGGTAGATCACATACTACTCTTGTGTCCCCAACTTGGAGTCGTTGAGTCTGATTTCTTCAGACATTGTGATCAAGAGATGTCTCAGGTCCTGCATCACCATCTCTCTATATCTCCAGAGTCTACACCATAAGATTCTACCCTATACATAGAAAATGTCGGAGGATTCCACACCGGTACCAATCCTCTCGTATAAAAAGCCGCTGGTGAGGGCCCCAAGTGCCACCACTCCCAATAATTCGACGTATCTTCAGCTGCCCCATGTATCGAGTGCCGTGGCCAGTCCAATCGTTTCGGCACCAGAATCGCCGATGTTGGGTTCCACGCCGACATTGGGTGCTACTCCAACATTAGGAGGCACGAGGAAAGTTTCTTCAAGGAGAAAGGCGTTGCAGGAGTTCTACAAGTTGCAAGAGTCCGAAGGACTTAATTCCCAGACCAACCAGACTACTGAGCCACAGAAACAGCCGGAGAATTCCCAGCAAGAGAACTCGCACGGAATAGGCGTCATTTTCAACGGGCTGGAAACCAATTCTCACGTGGACATAGAATCGCTAGGAGATGCTGCCGAATTGAATAAGTATATAAGGACTGCTACAGTGGAGGATATGTTGAAGCTACGCAACCAGGCCGCCAACAAACTCAACCACCACGATGTGGAGAGAAAGTCGATTATCTACGACAACTACTACGAGCTTATCAAGCTAAGCCAAGTGTTGAGCAATCTAGACGTTGCGTCTGCAAAGACTAGTTCATTAGACATGGACGCTAAGCCCAAGGTGACCGACCAATATGTGAATAAAGTGTTGGGAGAGCTTACGGGTTTTCTTGCGGGCGAGGGAACGGTGTTTAATCAAGACTTCGAGGAGGTTGCCGAAAGTATTCGGAGAGGAATGGACGATTCAGATTCGGCAGCTAGCATGCGAGGAATTGCGAGTGAGACTGACTAGAGGTGAGATGTAGATGAGTGATGAGAAGTGACGTTAGCATGGGTGAATTGGATTGGGGTCACCTAGACCGATATGAATGGAGTGGATTTCTTGATCAAGTATAGGTTGAAGATGACCATTAAGGAGAACAATTGAACGCTGAAGGTGCTGAAGCTTCATGTGTTACCAGTAAGTTATTGTCGAATCTTCTTGGTATTTGATGGCTTACAGATCAATCAGATTTCTGCTCTTGCTGGAGCCTATTGTGCATTCTGGACAAGCGGTTATTGTACATTCTGGACAAGCGGTTATTGTACCTTCTGGACAAGCGGTATAATGTTGAAGGCATGTCGTGTTCCAATGATGCTAGTGATGTAATGTGGGTTTGCTAGATGCTGCTCCATAAGCATGGATACTTCTCTGCAGATCAATCGACATCTGTAAATGTATGGCCGTTGAGATGTTGATAGGGTTGAATCTGCTATCTGCCATTTTCTTGTTGATAGAAGTCTCGTATGGGTCTTCTCAGGCAAGAAATTTGCTGCTAGCTAATTGTCTGTGCTCGCCTGAATCTAGATATACGAAGAAGCAAGTCTTATCGCTGCAACAATATTGATAATGGTGCGAAAGTTTCATGAGCTTAGCACCATGCGACTTTACCCAATCTTTTCTCCAGTGAATGCATTATAGAAAATAAACCTACATTAATGGCTCAAGAGTAAACTTGGGGCCCTATTTGGTGATTCTTTTTTTTTATCAATTTCTGCTCAATTAATGTTCCTTCCCTTTTCTCTTTTCCTCTTCCTATCTATATCGATTCTCTGCCCTGTACCCACTATACGCGACGCGATACTCCACAACTCTATTACTTTACCTTCTTACATAATGACAGATGTCGGCGTAGTCCAAGATGAAACTCTCGATTCCTCGACCATCGAAAACTCCGCCATCGACAAAGATACCCAACTCAGGTACCGAGTCTTCAAGAAAAACTCGCCCTACCTCTACGACTACCTCACCACCAACTCACTTCTATGGCCATCGTTAACGGTGCAGTTTTTCCCCGATTTGGAGCAACAATCTAGCTTGCCGGGCCAGAAATCCGCCTCCCAGCTCTCCTTCCAACGTCTTCTCTTGGGAACTTTCACTTTGGGCCAGGCCATCGACAGCATCTCGATTCTCCAATTGCCATACTACAGAAACCTCAACAAATGCATAAACATGGACCAATGGAACTTGAACCCCGACAAGGGAGAGTTTGAGCTTTCGACAGTGCTGAAAGCAAAACTTCGCACAGTGCAGACCATCAACCACGCCGGCGATGTCAATAAGCTTCGCTATATGCCTCAGAATCCAGATATCATAGCCAGCTCCAATAACATGGGGTCGTTGGTGGTGTACAACAGAACGAAACATCTGAACATCAAGAAATTGACGGGCGAAAACGACATCAACGAGCCCCAGCTACGATTGGAGGACCAGAACCTGGAGGTGTCTAATGTGGCTGATATCTTTGCGTTCGACTGGAATAGACACAAGGAGGGAGTCATAGTCAGTGGGTCTATGGATGGTTCTGTCAACATATATGACATTCAGTCAGGCTTCCAGTCAAATAATTACAATATTCTCAATCACTACTGGACGTACCAATGTCCTTCGGGAGTCAACGACTTGGAATGGATTCCTGGCCACGACTCGGTATTCGTATCCGCAGAAGATGACGGCTCGATCTCTCTTTATGACGTTCGTGTCTCGTCACAGAAAGTTCTGGGTTCCGTGTCTCAGTTTGCTGTCAACAGTGTATCTGTGAATTCAGGAAATACATTCTGTATCGCTTCGGGCCACAGTAACGGCAATCTTGGCGTTTACGACTTGCGACACCTTGACGGCAGAGTGTATGACTGTGTTCCGCATATTGATTCTATTACCCAAGTGAAATGGCATCCGAGATTTCATGGTGTGGTGGGTACATCTTCTGCAGATCGTCTGGTCAAATTGCACGATATGAGCAGCGATGACAAGCTACTATTTGATCATCAGGGGCACATGTTGGGTGTGAACGACTTTGATTGGTCTCTTCATGATGACTGGATGGTGGCCAGTGTTGCGGACGACAATTCGTTGCATACATGGAAGCCGTCAGCACATTTGCTCACTAGGTTTAGATGAGGAGGCGCTAGAGTTATCGCTAGATCAGTTATAAGATCTCTAGATTTGAATTACCTTAGCTAGATCCAATTCACATCACTTCATCAGAATACTGATTTCTAGTTCAGAATTACTTAATACTACATCAGAATTCCTTTCATTAGATCAGAGTTACATACACTAGACGTTAGATGGGTTCGCTGAACATGTAAGGCGCTCTCTAAAGCCACGCTAGGCACTCTACATCTGCTTATGCACTGGGAATATATTACTTCCTGATTTTCATTCGTGGCTCGTTCTACTAGGCCTTGGAGAAGATCTTCTCAACCTCAGCGACAGACTCGGCCAAAATCTTGTCCTGGAACTTGGCGTTGCCAATCTCCTTGTTGACCTTGTCCAAAACAGACTTGATCAACTGCTCCTGCTCCTGAGCCCTCTGTTGCTGCTCGAATCTGACCCAAGAGTCCAAGGTAGCCTTGGCCTCGTGCGCAACGGCAATCTGCTGCTTCAAAGCGAACGACTCGGCCTCCAACTTGGCGGTCTCTCTAGAAACTTCGAACAACTGCTTGGTGGTGGCAACAACGTCCTTCAACTGGGAAACAGACTCGATTCTCTCCTTGACAGCAGAAACGTGCTTGGTTCTGGACTCGTTCAAAAGGTCGTTGACCTTCTTCACCTCACCGTCGGCCCACTCGGTGTACAAAGGAGCGACGAACTTGGCGCACAAGGCAGTGAAGGTAGCGAAAGTGATAACCAAGATGGTTTCATCGTGGAGAACAACCAACTCGTTAGAGATACCGTAGATGGCGGCGGCTGCAGAGGAAGCCAAAATTCCGGTTTTGGAGATGAGGCTGCTGCCTGGCAAGGCATCGATGATGGAGTTAGCCTTTTCCTTTGGCTCCACTGGGGTAGACAAAAAACGAACACCGATTCTGTTTGTTAGTATAAGAAGAGGGAAAAGTCGGTTGAGAACGGGGGAATTGGCAGGAAGGTTCGGGAAAGAGGGGATTTTGATCGTCTGCTGTCATTTAGGATGGACTATTGCCAAGAATTGCTGGCCATGGATAAAAATAATGGAGAGGAATATAATGAACATTGGACATGGAAATTTGGATCCTCGGAAAGACATCGGACACTCTGACTCACGAACAAAGTCATATGGGTGTGAATTCATGGAATGTATACGTTTAATCAAAGTAGCGCCGGGTTCAGGGAGTTCTTGTTGTCGGCGGTAAAAACTAAATCAATTCCTCGTTCATGGAGCAAAATTGGCCCGGAAAAATGCTGTAAAGATGTCAACATACGGAGAACGAGCAGCAAACAATGCTGGACGGGCGGCTCTGGTGACAATTCTGTTGACGATAGCCATTGTGTAGTGAAGAGAAGGTAGATTTTTCTTTGAAAATCACTTGTATGTTCGCACTAGGTTCGGCTGTCGTTGTGCGATTTTATTGGAGGACGCTCGACTGCCGAAACGGGTATGGTGCAGGTTCCGGGGGGTGTATGAGGACGAGGGTGCAAGCCATGAGCATGAGCTTTATGAACCAAGAAATTATAGCGAAAATAAATTTATTGAACAGAGGTATATAAATGAAACAAAAACAGTAATTCGGGACAAGGATGACCTTGTTGAATGCGTTCGTTTCTTGTTTAACTTTATTCGACATGGGAAGTGGAGTACTCTCACTTTAACTGGATACGCTACATTTACACCATCAACATTATTCGATATCATATTCAAATCCAGCCGTTGTATTTGTGGGGAATTTGGGTAATATCAGGTGGCACGCCCCATGCTCTCCTGGTATTTTTTCTGGATGATGGCATTTATAGCTCTCTCGGTACCATGTCGAGCCCGATTATAGAGTGGAGCAAGATCGTTCTTGAGATCGCTGTTGTAACTGCTTGATTTCTCGGGTTGAATCCTTTCTGGCTCAAATACTCCAGTCTGATCGTATACATCTCGGAACAACTTCTCCTGTTCCTCAGCGTTCAATGCATTGGGAATGGGCTGGATACTCGATTCATTAATGGCATTCCGATTGCTAGTTTCATTTTGTTCTGGTTTCCTGTCAGTTTCCTCTTGGGACCGATCCACGGTTTTCTCTTTTAGGTTATTAACCTCATTCAGGTCATTCAAGTTATTCATGACATTCTCTTGTACCTCAATCTCCTTCAAGTCATTCACTCCCTTTTCCACGGGCGCCTTTTCCAGTTTCCCATTTTCCGGCTCTTCCGTCAATTCAACATTTCCACTTTTTACTTCTCGCCTCTTTCGGATCTCTTCTAACCGAGATACTCGAGACATACCTGGAAAGATGGAGTCCTCGTCAGCTAAAAGTTCCAGATGTGCACCCGTACCCCACACTATAGGCCGTCACCAAAGTACTTCCCCACGATATCAACGAAAAACTCATCCAGAAATCTCATATGCTCGTCATCCACCGTGTAGAAGTCGATCTTGTTATCGTTGTGAAGCTCTTTCAATCCCATCAAGTCTTTCCTGTAGAATCGAGTATTCTCGAAATCCACAATTTGCCCCGTCATTCCGCTAACCTCTTGGAAAAAGGCACTCTCCTTCGGCACGAGGGTTGTATCTCTATCAAACTTGATGAGCACAAGCTTCTCGAGGCCCTTGAACCTCTCCTTGGCTTCCATACTAAACGTGGCCGGATTCTCATTGTTCACGTCGCACAAGAAGTTGGAGTACTCTTGGTAGTTATTATATTGCAACGGATCCCGGAAATACTGGGCCGGCACCACCGATTTCTGTACGGAAGGATTCCATACTTGTTTCTTCAACAATTCGTTTCTTCCCTTGCAGATCCAGTCGTCGTCCCGAGCACAGAGAGGAAGCTCCAGAACACCCATGTGGGGGGACCCAAACGTCACCAACGTTGAAACGGTCACGTTCGAGCATCTCTCGATAAGCGCCCGGAGAAACAATCCGCCCTGAGAGAACCCAACGGCGGCAAAACCTTCCGCCAATTCCGGAATCTGGGCTAATTGCTCGCATACTAAATCTACTTCACTATTAGCATCTCCAAACATCGACCGCCTCTCGTCATCCAGAGGGTTTACCTCAAGGTACACCGAGTGCACATATGCAGTTGGCACGATCTGGTTTACGATCTCTGCCATATGGCGCATTCCTGATGAGTTATAGTTATCTCCAAGCCCGTGCCACAATACTATGGCTGAGGGTCTCGAGAAATTGGTGGGAGGACCCCAGAGCAAATTGGCAGTGTAGGTGGACCAGTTACTCGAAAATATCCGAGTGGAGGCCATGTCGCCCACTGACGAAAGTGCAAGTACGAGCAGCTGAAGAATTTGCATGTCTAGTTGTAATAGAGTTGAGGAATATCTGGGGTAGAATGCGCACTCGATATTTGTAGTACAGGAATCATGGCTTGAGTGATGGAGTAATGTGTAAATGTCGTTCCTGGAAAGAAAGGACTGATTTCACGATAATTTGATTTCATTAAGTCCTCCAATACAATTAGAATATCTCCTTATGCAAAGTTCAGACCTGCTCATTCACGATATGCATCCGTGAAGAATCCTTAAAATCGGAATTGATCACATGACACTTTTCACGTGGCTGCTCATCGAGGTGATTTCCAGGGCATCGCCAGTACCACATCCAAAAGTCCCCACAACCATGTCATTTCTATTGGGTGATGAGGCTAGAGAGCAGGCCAAGCGATCCATAAAGGGACTAGTTCGTCACGTGCAATCCAGCCTTGACGAACCCTCGCACCACGAACCACTCTACCTAGTGCTCAACACTAAGACCACTCTCGTCAAAGAAAAAGACTACACGCCACGGATTATCCCGCTAACACACAAATTGCGCAAGATCGACGAGAAAACTATCTTGTTCATTGTTCGGGACCTGTCCTACCGGGAAGAGCTCACCCGCAAAGATCTGCCCACCGAAGATGTCTTCCACCGAATCATACCGTACCAAAAAATCAAGCTGATAGGTCACAGCAGCAAGAAAAGTGTACAGCTCTACAAGGAAAACGACATTGTTGTTGCCGACAACAAAATCTACAGCAAGTTGCCCGACATTTTGGGAGCACAATTCTATGGAAAGAATAAAAAGGTGCCTTTCAAGGTGCAGATGGTCAAGCCCGGACATACGTCGGTGGCACGTCTGCCGTGTGATCCCAAGTACATTCGTGCGCAGATAAGGGCCATTTTGGCCAACACATCTTTCATTCCTCCAGCCAATGGCAATTGCATCAATGTGGTGGTAGGGTACCTGGACTGGAAAGTTTCGGAGATTTTGACCAACATCAACGATATCATTAGCTACTTGACTGATCAAAAGTATCGTCCTGTAGGCGGACTTCTCCAGAAGGTGGAAAATTTGCATAGTGTTCTTATTAAGACCAACAATAGTGTGGCGATGCCCGTGATGAGAAAACAGGAAGAGAAGTTCGAAGAGAGTGACATGAGTGATTTGGACTTTTAGAGCGGTTTGGACTTTTAGAGAGATTCAGTCTTTTAGAGAGATTTGGGACGTTATGTCTGATTGTTGGTTTTCTTTGGAAATTTGATCTCTTGAGAGATTCAAGTCACAGTCCAATTGAGAATCATTATTTAAGATAGATAAGCGACTTATGTATCTGGCACAGAGAATGACATTAGAAGCAAAATATGAAACGCCAAAGTCGAGCAAATTACTATGATGACTTTTCTCCCATCAATTCTCTCCACCTCATCTACTTAATCTACTATCTAAGTGCACATCTACACATAGCACATTTACATATAGCTGCGCAAGAAATGTAATTGCGCATTAAGTGTAGATGCGCATATAAATCAATCTTCTAATCATTCCTATTTTATTCCAACTGCTCATTCATCATCGCGACTCTCGCCATGAATCTGTATCCAGACAACCCGGCCACCTCGTATGTGGCCAGTGGCATCAACCGGATCCGAGATCTGGCCCCAGCAACTTTACTAAATCACATCCTTCATGATGCCGATGACGACGAGATTGAACATGTGGAACA
This sequence comes from Sungouiella ezoensis, assembly GCA_030569115.1. Lineage (NCBI taxonomy): Eukaryota > Fungi > Ascomycota > Pichiomycetes > Serinales > Metschnikowiaceae > Sungouiella > Sungouiella ezoensis. The sequence goes on from JAJMJY010000035.1 coordinate 28,681, forward strand.
CTTCAAATACAAGCAAGACTTGGATAGAAAGTTGACGGTGTCATCCATTATTGGATTGGGTTTCACCTTGATGGGTATTCCGTTTGGACTCTCCTCCACCTTGTGGATTCTGTTGGTCGATGGAGGAAATGTCACTATGCTCTATGGATGGTTACTAGTTGGTTTCTTCACAATTTGCGTGGTGCTCAGTCTATGTGAGATCATTGCCAAGTTCCCTACTGCTGGTGGTGTGTACCATTTCAGCGCCATTCTTAGTAATGAGAAGTACTCGCTTATTAGCTCGTGGTTTACTGGATGGTTCTTGTTGATTGGAAACTGGACCTATGCCGTCAGCATCATGTTTCTGGGCTCCCAGTTCATTCTCTCCATCTTTGGTCTCAAAAACGTCTACTACAAGGAGGACATTTTGTTGGTGTTGGGAGTGTACTTCATCCTCTTAACCGTTGTTGGCTTTGTTAACTTCAAGTTCTCTAGGTACTTGGAGTATATCAATAAAATGTGCATTATCTGGTCAATTGCATCGGTTCTTCTTATTGGCGTCTTGTTGATGCTCTTCGCCAAGCAGAAAAACTCCATTGGCCACATCTTGACTGATTTCGACAACTCCAGATCCGGATGGCCCGACCCATTGGCGTTCATGGTGGGTCTCCAGAGCTCTTCGTTCACATTAACCGGCTATGGTATGCTCTTTTCCATGACCGATGAAGTCAAAAACCCTGAAAGAAACATGCCCAAGGGAGCAATCAGTGCCGTGGTGATGTGTGTGGTGCAGGGACTCTTTTTCATTTTGTCCATTCTTGTGATTCTTCCAGAACTCTCTATTGTTTTGGATAGTAATCCTGAAATCATGCCCATTGACATTGTTTTCGAGAGTGCGACCCAATCCTATGTTGTGTCTTTTCTCTTGATTATGCTTTTGGTGGGAACCGTTATCTTCCAAGCCATTGGCGGACTCACCACCGCCTCCAGAAGCACTTATGTGTTTGCTCGTGACGGTGGTTTACCATTCAAGAATTTGTGGGTAGAAGTGGGCTCGGTGGAAAATTCTGTTTTGCCCAAGAATGCATTGTTTTTGTCGATGGGAGTTTGTGGAACCTTTTCACTATTGGCGTTGATTTCTCCCTCGGCATTCGCAGCGTTCATGGGAGCTTCTGTAATTTCATTGGCACTAGCAAACGGTATTCCGATTTTCTGTTTGATGTTGAACAAACGGAGGAAAATCAAGGGTTCAGCATTTCGTCTCCGGTACTGCGGATGGATCATCAACGGCATTTCTGTGCTTTCTGCTTTCCTTTCTTTCTTCGTCTTGTGTCTGCCTCCAGTGATCAAGAACCTTACTTGGCAAACCATGAACTATGCCAGTGTTGTTTTTGTCGTGTTGGTGCTTACTGCTGCAGTAGGATACAAGACGTGGGGAGCAAACGTTTTCACTGGACCTCCAATCGACACTGACTACCTTGAGCTTCACAATTTGGAAGCTAATAGCAGGTTGGACAATTTCGTTGTCGGTGAAGATGAAGACGAACACGATGCTCTGAAGAATGGGTACCAGGGTGTGAGTAGAGGTGAGGAAGAGGATGAACATAAGGATTCCAGAGCAGGGAATGAGGAGACATTTGACGAAGTGGAAGAATCGCTGAGCAGGGGTAACCCCAGCTACAGATCTGGCCAAGATGATGAACTTGACAGTAAGGAAACTGGTAATCTGGATGCTGGTAATCTGAAAATTAATAATCAGGAAACTGAGATGAGTAATCAGGAAACTGAGAAGAATAATCAAAAAACTGAGGTGCATAGTCAGTATGATAGAATTGGAAAGAATATCGAAGGAAACGATCATGAAGTTGATCATGCTACCCTTGATGAAGCACCTGGTACTGATATTGACGATGAGGATGCCTGGAATTTCTCGGACAACCTTGACGAATTTGAAGCAATTGATGACTTTGATGATTTTACCGAAGCGGAAATACCTGGTCTGGACAACACGGCAGAGTCTACTGTTCTTACAAATATTCTGCCCAAACGTTCGAGAGATGTGATCTTCGATCAGGACGGCAATTAGCATTTATAGACAATATAATCAACAGCAGCGTGATTTTTGAAATGTTGTTTGCGAGCGGAGTCAAGGAGACTACTGAAGCTTACTTTTCATTTTATTTCTCACCTATTATCTAATAGCGTTCGAAGCAGCGAATTCTCACACCAGCAGAAAAACATAAAGAAGTCTGTCAACCATAAAAACTCCACCACCAAAAACACACAATCCTCATCAAAATATACTCAAAACCCCGCCAAAATACAAAAACCATTTTTAACCTCCACCCTTCACTCGCCAATGGTTCCCAATCTCCGACTAGGTTCCATATCTGTCTTTCCGGCACATAGGTGAACCTACACAAGACGATAGAAAAGAAAGCGAAAAAAATGCCAGGATTATTCAGTTTTCATCATGTCTGCTGACCACACAAGACAGCCTTGTCCTATTGTCATTTTGAGTGATTTCGGCGGAGCTTTCGCCATGGGAGCCATCGGTGGTTTCTTCTGGCACGGAATCAAAGGTTTCCGTAACTCCCCATATGGAGAAAGACTGGCTGGTGCACTTGCCGCCATTAAAACCAGAGCCCCCGTCGTGGGAGGAAACTTTGGAGTGTGGGGAGGATTGTTTTCCACATTCGACTGTTCGGTTAAAGCTATTAGAAAGAGAGAGGATGCCTGGAACGCCATCATTGCGGGACTTTTTACTGGAGGTTCGTTGGCAATCAGAGGAGGATGGAGACACACCCGTAACTCGGCAATCACATGTGCTTGTTTCTTGGGAGTCATCGAAGGTGTGGGTATGATGATGCAGAGAATGATGGCGCAGCCAGTTGTGGGGCCAGTTTTTCCTGAAGAGCCCATGAAGGCTTGATAATGAAGTCATGAACACCGGGGAGTGTGGTCTTGTACATAATGCTAATGAACGGAGCATAGTGAGTGAAGTTGTAGTGAGCATGAAGGTGATGTTGGGAACTGGAAGTCGAAGATCACTGAACCAGAAAAGTATTAATCATTTTAACATCAATAATGTCTCCCATTTCGTCTATATCCTCTTGAATATCAACAATTTGTAAATCACGGTTTGTCAATTCGGATTCATTTCCACCATTAGTCATTAGAAGTTCAGGTCCTTGTAATGTTTCTAATGCTTGTGCGATCTTCGTATACACTGAATCAGAAAGTCCAAGCTTTGCATACGGCGATCCAAGAATTGAAGTCCTTCCACAAGTTTTAGTGTAAAGGAGTTTATTCTTCGAGGCAACTAGTTTCAGGCTACGTGTGGACTCTAGCCGAAGATAAGTGGATGCAAAAGTTCCCATACTTTCTGACGTTCAATCGTTCAATCTATCTACAACCTGGTTCTTGCAATCATGTACTTGACACTTACACTCTACATCTCTTGCATTCTACACCTCTTGCATTCTACATCTCTTTCATTGTATGGTTCTCGTCATGATCTCGCTATGCGGAACGATACAACATCAATATTCCCTTCACATTCGCATGACTGCTGGTGTTACGTACCCATGTTTCATCAGATCAATGGATCCTGACCTTCTACATGTATTCTGGGTATGAAACCTTGAATATAGGAATTTCTCTTACAAATACGCGTATGAGCTCGGGAGACGTTATTTCCACTGGTGTTTAATGCCGGTAGGTCTGTCTGGCCAACTGCCACCTTCTATGTTGCAGATCAGTGTCGAAGGCTCATACATAGCTTCCTTGACTAACCATCGGTCGGATGTCCACGTTGGGATAAATCTCCATAATGAGTCTTAGGTCTAATTATTGAAGTACACTCACCCAATCAGAATGCAGCAATAATCTATTAATATATTCATTGACATAAGTGGATGATGAGCAATGACTCACTTTGCCGGAGTTGTCCCGATTAGGATGCGCGTCCGCATGTATGTCACTATAGATGCGAAAGGCTGAATGATGTGGGGCAGGAAGAACTCCAGGAATTTGCCGCTGGATTTTAGATGGTCCCTTCCAAAAGAATTACTATAAATAGGTGGGATTTCCCTGATTTCTGTAGCTCCTCAATTAGCTTCTCACTTTTATAATTACTATGCGTTTTTCGACTTCCTTGGCTTCTGCCGCTTACTGCACAGCTGCGAGTGCTTCGTATATTGGACGAAGATTTGATACTTCTATTAAAACAATCAAACAAACAGACGGTCTGGATCTTGAATCTCCAGGACACAATGGCGTGAATTCTCCCAATGGCCCTTCCAGTCCACTCTTTCACGATGGCGGAAGTGCCATTAATGCTGGCAACTCTAGTACTAATTCCACTAGCGTGTCAAGTGGGTCGGTGGTACTCCAACCTGGATACCTTATTGGTATTGTGTGCTTGGCGGGTATTCTTTAGGGTTAGATATTAATTATTTTAGGGTTAGATATATTAATTAGATGTTGCATTGTGAGAATAGTAGCGATGTAGAGGAAAGGTTGATGTGATCCAGAGAGCGAGCGAGAATATTAGGAGGACATGGATTATTTGATCAGTTGAGTTTCTGGATGTGCACCGTCCTCTAGATTTATTGGTAGAATCTGGTTGGAATTACTGACAATAAAAGCAACCTGTTCTTGCACATTGCGGTGTCACGACTAGTGAGATCCGGTTGGTCAACAACAATTCGATCTTTCCCATGGTAATAACTAAGGAATAGAAAAGTGCTTTTTCTTCCTCTGCCATAGTCTCGCCTCGCTGCATGTCACCTTGAATATTCTCTGACAATCATTAGAGAGGGAGAGATGGAAATGTCTGCGAGTTTTGAATACGGCCCCTGACTCCAATCCCAAGAAATGAATAGTACAACATTTCAATTCTTCCCTAATATATATCCGGTGAAGTCTTTTACACTATTCTGTCATCAATTCCATGCCTTCTGCATGGGTGTGTTGAGTGGTGCACACAATCGATCTTATCCGATACTGTACGAGATCAATCGACAAAACGCCGTGGCGAAGGCAGCCAATAGATTCCACGAGTTACAGATCTGCTCTCAGAAATCGTTGAATCAGAACCAACAGGGGAATTCTGCTGAAATAGGATCTTTCTAGAAGATACGAAATAGTCAAAATTGTGCATAGACGTTGCAACTTAATATAACTCGGTTGTTTTTCTCGGAGAGCGGTCTAAGATGCCGACAATCAGCTGCGAACCTCAGCCAAAGTTTGCACTCGTAGTTCTTATGAAATGCAAATATTCACACAATCCCAATATTCTACCTAAGAAATAATTGAGATAGCCAGATTTCTTAATAGTAGAAAGCATTGGGTAACCATGATTGCTTTGGAATGGCACTAATCTGTATTCTATCCTGTTGGTATAATATACGAGCGATAAGCATTTTGGAAGAATTTCAGATCACATTCATGCTTGCTAATAATTTCATGAGAAGAGAGCAGTCGTCGTTACCATAAGGATGCATTCCTCGGAAATAACTTATTGGTGGTATAGAATGATGGCTCAACACTAGGATCGGGTTTTGAAACTACAATTCTTCACAATCATAGATGTACAATAATAGCTTAACAATACTTACTATCTTCAAATCATGAGTAGTTTTCCATACAATTCACCACATAAATTCAATCAATAATCATCATGCGAATCGTTTAACTACTATCACCACCCAGTATCTTAACCAACGTTCCTGTCGACTTATCAGTGGCATTTGTAAGCCACACTGCAGAATAGCCATCTTCCACCCAGAAAGCCACAGCGCCACAACAGCCCAAAAATGTCAACGTGGCGAGTATAAATGCGAAATGACAGTATGGAGAAAATTTCAAATCTCCCGGAATTGATCTGAAGCTGCGGCTGTCTCTCCTTCCTTTTCTAGCTCGGGTAATCAGGTGCGGTTTCATCGCGCATTTGTTCCGTTTCATCTATATAAGTCGGACTTTTCGTTATCAGATAACCACCATACAAAAACTAATTCCACCGTTTCCATGACCCAATCATCCGTGCAACCTGTTGAGATCTTTGGAACAAGACTCACCACCAAATCTGGAAACGAAATCCACATTGGAACCGGATCTGGTACCAAGTGGCAGAAAAGTAAGAAGGCCAGACCCGCCTCTGAAAAGGGCACTTTGGTGTATGAGTTGGTGGACTACTTGAAGGAATCTGTGTCGAACGGATTCAGACACATCGACACCGCTGAGATTTATACCACCCACCCAGAAGTGGCGCAAGCACTCTCGGAAATTGAGGTTCCCAGGGAAGATTTGTTCATCACCACGAAGTACAACCCAGGTGTGGCTTTGCAGAAGGCAATCCACGGGTCCGGCAAGGAGTCGGTGGATGCTGCTTTGGAAGAGCTCGGGGTGGACTACATCGACTTGTTCTTGATCCACTTCCCATTCTTCAACACTGAGCATTCTCGCGGCCAGACTTTGGAGAATGTATGGAGCGACTTGGTAGAGGCCAAAAAGGCCGGCAAGGTGCGTTACATTGGTGTTTCCAACTTCGCTATCGAGCACTTGGAGACCACCTTCAAGGTTGCTGGCGATCCAGAGTACTACCCGAGCGTCAACCAGATTGAGTTCCATCCATATTTACAGAACCAGAGCTCTGGTATCCGTGACTTCTGTAAGAAGAATAATATTTTGATCGAGGCATACGGTCCTTTGTCTCCTCTCTTTAGAATTGTCAAGGACGGTGAGGCTGTGGAGGACCATCCGTTGGTTCTGGTGTTGCCTAGGTTGGCAGAGAAATACGACAGAACCGACTCGCAGATATTATTGCGTTACACGTTGCAAAAGGGCCTTTTACCTATCACTACATCGTCGAAGCCAGAGAGACAGAGAGAGGCATTGGCGGTGTACAACTTTAAGTTGGACGATGAAGATGTGAAGTTGATTGATGACGAGGGTGCCAAATTCCACTTCAGATCTTTTTTCGAGGGTTATTACAAATAGATTTAGAATAGACTTGTGAGAAGTAGTAGAGTGGGATAGTGTAGTGTACTAGAGATTGGACTTAGGAGGGGATTAGAGATCATACTTTTGTAGAGAATAGAAACGTTAGATTGCTTATTGGAACGTAGCAGCAGCTTATTCTATCGTGCAGTTTGCTTTTTCAAAAAGAAGACAGATGTAATTTAACTGAGTACCCTTCTGTTAGTTATGCGATTATTCAATGTGTGCTTTCAATGTGTGCTTCCTTAGACTCTCTCACTTCTGTGTCTGTTGTGCGCCTATCTTTCTCAATGTATGAGCAGATTCCAGACATCGCTCCTTGCAACATTGTATGGTGGTGAACTCCTTATTATATTCTTCTTTTCCGATATTCTTTTCCATTCTACTTTTCCATTCTACTTTGCCATTCTGTTCTGATCAGTCTCAAAAATCGAGTACTTGTAGCGTACTGTAAAGATTAGTATATGTAGTAATTACACACAAGAAGATCCATAATGTGCATTCTTATCGCAACACCATGTGTGGACGCTACGCCTTGGGATACGTACGTGCAGCCTGTAACCTTCGTAGCTAGATGACATAAAACTTATACTGACCTCCTTCAGCCCATTGAGGACATGCCCAAGCGGCTCAATGAAACGGTACTAAACCCAGATACCCCAGATTCCATGAGTGAACTGGAACCCAGCAACTACGACACAACAACCTCCATCAACGGAAAAGAACACACCGTGCATGTGTTCGTCAACACACTGCACTACTATTCCTCGTACAATATTCCTCCCACCAGTGGAGGAGTGATCATCTACTTACAGAAAGAGTCACTGGTGGATTATGACTATGTGATCGAGCCACTGAAATTCGGCATGCTTCCGGTTTGGGCCAAACCCAGCGATCCTCTGGCAGTGAAAAGAGGAAACGGAGTCGGCCCAAAGTACTCGAGAGAGGTGCAGACGAATCAGGCCAAACACTTCAACTGTAGGAAAGAGACGCTTTCGCAAGCCAAATCCATGTGGAGCTCGGCGAAGAATACCCGATGCGTGGTTCCAGCACAGGGATACTTTGAGTGGAAAACAGTCAAGAAGGAGAAAATCCCGTACTTTGTGCATCTGAAGTCCAGTCCACTCGTCTACTTTGCTGGGCTCTACTCACACAACTACCACTATAATGATACCGAGTTGGTGGCACAAGACTTGGGATATTTTTCGTCATTTGCCATTTTGACAGGTCCGGGAGGAGGCAAGGGCTCCAACGATCTTCTGTGGCTTCATTCTCGAAAACCCATCATGTTGCAACCCAATAGTCGCGAGTGGTTCGAGTGGTTGGATCCGCAAAGACTGCTCGATAAAGATCTTTTGGAGAGTGCTTTGAATACTGATACCAATCGAGCATATGATGACGTTGGTAGTTACGTTGTTGCGAAGTCGATTGGGAATCCTCAGAATAAGGGACCCGAGGCAATCAAGGAGGTGAAGATAAAGCAAAGAGGTATTGGGATGTTTTTCCTGCTGCCGAAGAAGCTGGAGTCGAGGGACGTCGGAAAGATGAAAGACGAGGTGAAGAGTGAAAATGTGAAGGAAGAAGAGACGGAAGTTAAGATCGAGCCTGCGGTAAAGATTGAGCTGGAAATGAAGAAAGAGTTGGAGACTAAAAAAGAGGAAGAGATTAAGAAAGAAGTGGATATCAAGAAAGAGGATGACTTCGAAAAAGAGGAGGAGAGACCAGTTCCCATGCCAAATTCTCGCAAGCGAGAGTCCGAGTACGATTCCATTGCGAAAAGAGTGAGACACGAACATCAAGGCTCCGAGTGCTCAATGGGGTACAGAAGAGACGAAAGCAGTGACATTGACGAGAGCGATGAGGACTAACAAAGTAAGTATTTCATAATCTGTAAAAATATTCCATGACCTCCATGTCATTCCCAATCTTCATCCCAATAGTAGTCAAGCCTGTGTGTCGCACTCAGAAATTTTTGCTCGAGCCGGCAACTACTACCACCAAGCCATGTTGACTCGCCAAGCAACCAGGATCTCCGGTATACGAGCTTCCGGATTCAGGTCGGTGCGTTACAATTCTACCGATCAGCCCCTTTATTTGGATCCTCACAAGTGGGTTGGACTTCCAGCAGATCGGGTGTTTGAGTTGCACGAGTTGAGAAAAACGGCCCTAGGAGAGAAATACACTCCCAACGATGCAGAAAGAAACGCCATTTTGGCCACTTTCGAGTCGTTGAAGGTTCTAAAGCCAACGTTGGCCTACGGGTACGAGATCGACAACTTTAAGGAAAGAGTCATGAACAACACTCCTTCCAAGTTGAGAGGGCTTCCTCCAAAGTTGAGTAACGTCAGGGTGTTTGACAAGGGTGCTACGCCCCACGAGCAGAGAAAAATCGACCAAATCAACCGTGTGAGTGCCTACGAGATGCCATTATTGGCCAAGTTCCGCCAGGAGTATAAGCCACAGTCTGCGTCCAAATCTCCTGTCCAGTTGACGTTCAACACGGACTTTACCGACAAGCAAAATGCCCACAACAGAAAGGTGACGCTTTCCGTCATGCTTAAGGACTTGGCTCTCAACGAGAAACAGGCCAAGAAATTCAAGCTATTGTCCGGAAATAAGTTCAACCACAACACGCAGAAACTCGGATTCTCCACCGACAGATACCCTGACTCCACTCAGAACGCACGTTGGTTGGTGGAGACGTTCAACAAGTTGTTGAACGAATCTAAGGATCTCACCAAAAACACATTCAAGGACGTCCCTGTTGACACTCGTCACTCCAAGCCTTTGAAAGCTATTCCAGTGTTCCCAGAGGAATGGAAGAGGCCCCAGGACGCTCCCGTGGAAAAGCATAGAGTGGTGAGGAGATTGGTAGAAGCTGTCAAGGAACAGAAAGACCAAGAATACATCAAGAAGCTCTCGCCTTGAGTGAGATTGCGGTCACAGATGGGAGGTACTTAGCTACACTTGTACATATAAATAATTTTCATTTGTAGATGAATATTGGGAAAGTAGGTAGCTTGTAGAGGTTTGGCTCCTGGAGATACACCCGTACATCTCACGTATTGAAGAAATGCTTGTTTGTCAATTGATAGATCAGGTCCACGGTTTATCAGCCCATTATTGGCCTTCAATTAATACATTTGCTCGGCAGAATAGTCTACTTAGATACTTCCGTTTCCACTTTTTTGTTGCTGGAGTGCAATCTTTCCCAACCAACAGTCTTTTTGCAATTTATCTATGGCCAGACTTTTAGCCACCACCACTTTGGACGATATTATCGACGAGCTAAGGCTCAAATACGACTCGTCCGTAGGATTGTTGGATGGAAATGCCATTCAAGAACTCCCGAGCCTCAATACTTTGCAGAACTTGACGAAACTATTGACGAAGCTTTCTCGTAACTTGGATGACATCGAACAAGGTGACAAGGAGCTTCTAGCGCTCGTAGATAAATACTTGGAGCCCCTCAATAATAATGAGGACGAGCAGAAGAAGGAAAGCGATGACGAACACCAGGTAGCGGAAGGAATAACGAAGAGAGAGTTGGAAGGTGCTGACTTGGAAGATGAGAGTATTCCGCTTGCAAAGCGAAGAAAGCAATCATCTGAAACGGGTAAAGAGGAGCCGGAAGAAGCAGAGCCGGATCTAGCGTCAGAAGAAAACGACGGAGACGAGAACAATGAAGATGAAGAGGTACCAGAAGAAAACCCCGATACCAGTATGGTAGACACTGTCAGCACTGCTGACGACGAGAAGCTGAAGGTAAATTCTAAAGATGATCCAGTTCCACCAGTTCAATCTGGATCCTTCACCCAGGACAATGACACGCGGTTGAAGAACCCGAAATCGGAGTTTGTTGCTTCCCAGACACTTTCTGCGAGTACCATTGCGGAACTTGGGCTTTTCTCCGAAGATAACAATGGTCTAGAAACCCAGGGTAAGGAATATCTCAAGAAAAAGTATGGAGTTGCATCATATCCAGAAAATGACCTCAAGGATTTGCTACCGGGAGCCATTCCCGATATTGATTTCTCGAAGACCAAAGCCCCTTCGAATCAAGTTCAGTTCACCACCTACCAGTCGTACATTGAGTCGTTTTTCAGACCATTTTCTAACGAAGATATCAACTTCTCAAACGAGAAGTATGTCATTCCTCCAGAACTTGACAACCAGTCATATGATCCATTGGTGAGTCCCTATCTTATACCCAAGTTGGGAGTATTCTATGCTGATGTCTGGGCCGAGGAGGATGCGGCATTGAGATCCAAATTGTCTTCTCCGGGTGTGCAAAAGCCTCCCCTTGAGTCATACAAGCCAAAGGGTAACGTGGACCACTTGGTAGATGAAAAGATGCTCACAGAAGATGTCTCTTGTGGAGCGTTGTCCAACAGGTTATTGTCTGCAATTCTCAGTGTCCATGAAGCGAACCGATTCGATGACATGGACAAAGATGGATTAGGGGGAGATTCGGGCATCAAGAAGGAAGACTCCATAATGGACGAGAACTTGTTCTCTGACGATGTGGCTACTCAATTAGATTCTGACGATGCTTACAAGGTAACCTCTGATGTGAACGATTTCTATTCGATGGAAGAGCGACTCAAGAGGGAGTTGAAGTACATTGGAATCTTCACGAATTTTACTTCGGGAGATGACGACAAGCCTAAAAGACCAGGGAATATCATCGATTCCGATGACTGGATCATAGAAAAGGAGGATGATGAGGTATGTACCGAGATCAGGGCATTGCAGGAAGAGCTCAAGAGCGCCGTTGTTAGCAATCGTCGACGCAAGAAGTTTCTCATTCCTATTTTGGAAGACCAATTGGCTTACCAAGAATATTGCACGATCTTGGAAGACTTGGATAAACAAGTCGATCAGGCATACATTAAGAGACTAAAGGCAAAGAGTAAGAAGAAGAAAACCCAGGAAGCCTCCAACACAGCACAACAGCAGGCTGCCAATAGTGGGTTGCGGGCACTTTTGGATAAGAGAAAGCGGTGGATCAACAATATTGGTAAGCTTTTCCCTCCGGCCGAGATCATGAAGAGGATCCCACGGGAATCTATTTTCAAGAACGACGTGCAGTCTGATGATGAAGAAGGTGACGCTGTTGTTGATGTTGTCAATGACGAGACTGCCTAATTATCAACATGCATTCTCTATGTACATTATGTTGCATCACTGCCTACCACGACATGCCCTTCATTAAATCCTTGAACGGTGGAATAGACTTACAGTTTCCCAACGCACAGAGGGCAATCGACTTGTCCTTTAGTCTGTAGTTTGCCCAGGCGATAACATCTTCTCTAGTGATGCATTCCACCCTCTGGAAAACATCCTCCGGAGAAAGTCGGTAGCCAGTGTTGACCAACTGTCTGCCAATGTCTTCGGCGATGGCAGTGGAGTCATCTAGCGCCAATACCAAAGAGGCCTTGAGCTGGGCCTTGGATCTCTCCACCTCTTCCTCGGTGATATCTCCAGACTTGAGTCTAGCCCACTCTTTCAACACAGCATTGACGAAGAGCGACATGTCTGTATCGCTCTCTGCGGTGAAATACACTCCCATCAATCCTGTGTCAGCGTAGGACGTTGTGTAAGCCATGTAAGAGTTTGCAATTGGCTGGTTTCCCGGCCCTCCCATAGCTGCGGTGACCGTCAAGGCAGATGGAGAGTCCGAGCCGATTCCGATGGACCTGTCCCATGAGCCGATAATTCCGTTAGCAACCGACGATGTGAAGAAATCTGGCGCTGACCAGCTCACTCCTTCCACGGCCATGGCTACATGAGTAATTGGCAAAGAGTCGTCCTGAATGAGTCTTTCCGACCCATAGAAAATAGGAACATCGTCTCCATGCTGCTTGAACGGAATAGGACTAGCGGTTATATGGCCGAAGTATTTTTCTGCGTTTTTCACCAACTCGTCGTGGTTGACGCATCCGACTCCAATGAGGGCCATTCTATCGCCCTTGTAGTTGGTCTTGATGTAGTTAACCAAGTCGTTTCTGTCGATGGTTCTGATTTTCTCTCTAGGACCCAAAATCGTTCTTCCCAAGTCCTGACCTTTGAATGTGATCTCGTGGAGATGGTCAAAAACAACCTCGTCAAACATCTTATCCACCTCATCGCTTTCTTGCAAGATGACTGCTCTTTCTTTCTCGATGGCGGAGGTTTCAAGTTTTGATTTGGTCAACAAATCGCTTAATATGTCTACATTCTGCTCCAAATCGCGGGCCAAGCACTTGGTGTAGTAAACGGTGTTTTCTCTGGAAGTGTAGGCATTGATCTGGGACCCCAAATCTTCGATTTCGAGCTCCAAGCTGTACTGACTTCTCTTGGAAGTGCCCTTAAAAGCCAAATGTTCCAAGAAGTGAGCGGTGCCGCTACTAGCCGGGTTGTCTGCTCTAGAACCAGCATTAATCCACATACCAACTGTGGCAGTTTTAGTTCCAGGCATGAACTCACTGGCCACCGTCAAACCGTTGGGGAGAACCGTTGTTTTATATGTTGGAGCTACTGCAGACGACGATGCCAACCATCTTCTGGAAGGCTGGCTGAAGCTTTTCAACGATCTCAACATAGTTTAGATGATGATTTCTTGTGAAAGATGGTTATATTGGTGAGGTGCACGGGTCCAGACGTTAATTAGTTAATAAGCATGGATAGAGGAACGGAGAGTTCGATGGAAATCCGAGAGTGTATTCGGATTTAGTGAATTGGACACTAGTACATTTATGCAACTCAATTTGGTTTTGTGCTAATATGAATTACACTCTACTGAATTTTTCGAGGGGTACCTCATCCCAGGATGTTCCTTTCTGTACTATTTCCAATTCTCACCCAAACCGAAATCCTCACTCTGAAAACACTGGCAAAAAATACAAACACAACCAAAAATATCCAAACCTAGCCAAAAATAACTACCATCCTACAGCAACCGTCCATACACACCTATACAATTTCTAAACTTCTTTGCTCTCAGGGTCCCCATCATTTCCCGAACTGTCGTGTGCGCACTGCACACAATATGTGACAACCACTGTCCATTTCCATCGAATACGCCTTCAATGGCAAAAATGGAGATGTGGTGACCAATGGCGATGCGCAATGACGTTTTGCCACCACGATGCCGAAATTGTTCAAATATTCCTTTTGACCAGTAGAGGTCGTGACACTTTCCGAATCTTTCCGTCGTATTTCCATGCCGTTGCTTTTCCCTGAACTGCGTGAAGTATGGAAAAAAGGATAAAAAATCTCCAGTAGTAATAACACTTCCAGTCTCCCTACAACTCTTGCATTTTCCTCAATGAAGTTATTTGAAAGTCAACATTACTTTAACTATAATTGGGAACAGGTGACGGCCGCCAACTGGCAGAAATACCCCAACGAGTTATCTACTCATGTGGTCAGTGTAGATGTGTTGAACAGACTGATTGATCCAGTTAGAAATGTGTTGAAAACAGAAAGATTGATAGCGTGCAAGCAGCCCATCCCCAAATGGTTGAGGGCTCTTGTTGGAGGCGACGAGTTCTCATTTGTTCGTGAAGTGAGCGAAGTGGACTTGAAATCTCGAACTTTGATCATGAAGTCAGCCAATATGACTATGAGCCATCTCCTCTTGGTCAATGAGACCGTCACGTACAAACCAGACTCGGAGCTTCCAAATTCCCGAACGATATTCCAGCAGGAGGCCGAGATCACTGCCTTTTCCTCATGGTCGGGAATCTGCAATAAGCTTGAAGAATGGTCCGTGGAGAGATTTGGCCAGAACGCCAAGATCGGGAAGCGCGGCCTTGAGACGGTGTTGCAGACCTTGACCGAGAAGTGGAATGAGTCCAACAACGCTGTAATGGAGGTTGGTTCAACTATCTTGAAGGAAATTGATGAGGTCAACGACAAAACGCAAGTGGTGCTCCATGAAGTGAGCGAGATCACACAAGAGGTGATAAGCGACGTCAGTGTGAAAAGCAACAGCTTACTAAGTCAGTTGCGCCGTTTGGACAATGTGTGGAGCCGAAACTAGGACTAGAAATGAAATTGTGGAGGTTTCAGGGTAGATGGAGCCATTCACCAATTTCTTCCAGTGCTATTAGCTAGTCCAGCATTCAATTCTGAAAATTCGGTTTCTACACCAGCTATTGTGGGTTTCTGCAACAGCAATTCGGTATTTATTTAGCATTAGCATTTCGTATTTATTTAGCATTACAATCGGTGAACATACACATCCAGAAGAGCCTATGTAGGACGATGTCGCAGGTAATTTTTTCGGGTCATCTCATCTCCACCAGATCACCATCCCACCCAATTTCACCCTATGCATTCAGATGAGCCCGCCAATAAGAAAATCAAGGTCGAGCCCCAAGATGCCGAATTCGAAAAGTTCATGATGGAGATCAAGCACGAAAGCTCCAATGGGTTGAACTCCCAGATAGATGACATCTTTGACGAGTTCCACGACTTCATCAACAGCGACGATAATATCAATACCACCAATGCATCCGACACCAGTCCAAAGGACTTGTCGCCGTTCGAGACGAACGAAACTTCACATTCTAGCATCACTTCATCCGACGAAGTACCAGACACGAAACTTTCCGCATCCAACATCGACTCCACCGTCAATAAAGAGACTGTGTGCGGGTTGAAGAGGGCCATGGCGGAGAATTCCAGGCTCGTTGGCACGTTTACTACCCTCAAATCTACATACTTGAAGCTCTGCCGGGAGTTCAACTTCCTCTTGGCCAAGTTCAATGAGAACGAGAAGATCAAGATCGAATTGATCCACGAGAACAACCAATTGCGCAAGCTTTTGGTTGACACCATCACGGAAAAGGAGTTGGACCGCAAAAAGTACCGTGCGGAGCTTGACCTGTTAAGACATGGTCCCTAGCATATTTTATAGACTTATGGCATCTCACTATCATGCAGAACATCATCAAATGCGAGTAGTAGCACTAGACTAGTACAATTACACAAGTGAGTAAAAACGGAACATTGCAACTTGGGAGATATTTGGCTGTACACTGAAAGAATAGAATTGATCCAAGTTATATTTCTAATACAATCCTGATAAATCCGATATATTCCAGATATATCTGATCTATTCTAGAGTAAACTCGAAGAACTATCGGAAGCTGAGATTCATCTCAAGACCTAACACAGCAGACTATTGAGCCACAGCGATGTCAGACCCTCTCACCGCCGAACAGGAAAAAGTGCTCATGGAATTGGAGATGATCCTCACCACCGTCAAGCAGATTGACTCAAACTTACTCAAGTCTATTGCCCTACTTGACTCCAGAGAGTCTACTCAATCGAAATACGCGGCGCTAGTGACTACCAACACCAAACGAATCCAAGAAATTCTAGAATTACTACGAGCTTCGTCGGACTAGACTCCCAGGCGAAATTTATTCTACTTTCATTTCTAGATGTTGTCGACGTTCACCTCCACGTTATGTCCACAACGCGCATACTTCAACTTCACTACAACTCATCTAATGGACGCCAACACTGATTCCATTGTGGAAAAGTACCAGGAGTCCAAACTCAAAAGTGCCAATGGCCTCTCGGACAGCGATGACGACAACTTGCTGGAAATCCTCGAGTCCTTAGATGACGACGATGAGATGATGCACAAGTTCAGAGAAGATAGGCTCGAGCAGCTCAAAAAGGAGTTTCGGAGCATCGACAGAGCCGCAGATAGCTTGGGAAGTGATGCAGGTAAAGTGCGGCTCTTCTCTGACGAAAAGGAGGTAATGGATATCGTCACACGGTCAGAAAAGGCCCTTGTTCATTTCTACCAGCCAACTTTCCCAAAGTGTAAGGCCATGAACGTGGCATTGGACCAGGTTGCTGAAAAGCACTTGCCGTTGAACATTCTTGCCATTCAGGCAGAAAAGGCGCCGTTTCTCGTGGCCAAATTGAAGGTGAAGGTGCTTCCGTTTGTGGTGGCATATTCCGAAGGACGAGAGGTGACGAGAATTGTGGGGTTTGACGGGATTTCAGCGGGCACCGACGTGAGTGTTGAGCTTTTGGAGCGTAAATTGCTTGATTGTGGGGCCATCAATCGCCGCACAACAAACTATAAGACCATACGGGGGAAAGTAGCCAAGCATGAGTCGGATGATGAATGGGAGTAGGCAAGGTTAATGGGGTAATTGACAACAGTTGACAACATTTGATATCTCCATAATTGGCAACAATGGAATCTCCAGCTCTTCCTATTATGTGCCTCGACATAGTAGCAAGTCAATTGTCTTCAGCCAGAAACTCTGGTGGTGAACGCTGAACACTGAGGTTACACGTTTGAGTCCACGGAGGTTATGGTCACGTTTTGTTGATAGCTCTGGATCATGATAGAGCCGATCTCTATTCTGGAGCACTTTATCTCCGAGACAACCCATGAGATGAGGAAGCGGCTACGATTTCTTGAAGATGTTGGTGGGCTACTACTTGCTCTGTGTCCAAGATAGGAAGGTGTGCTCACAAAGAAGAATAGGGGTGACTGGGCCAGAAATATGGGGTGGATGTTGCTATTACGAGAACGGAATTGACCTAATTTTCATTTGAGGTGCAGCATTTGGACGTTCTGGCAATAATTTTGCTGATGTTGAATATCCACTCTCTGAGCTCAATATCTGGCTCATAACTTGGAGTCGTGACGGGGCTACGAAATGCGCCGAGGGCACAAGCCCTCGACACAAGCCACAAACAAATCGCAGTCCGTGGCGTGCGCATACCGAAACTCTGTGGTGTGCTGCGCAGGCAAATTTTCATCCTCATCATCCACAATCTTCTTCTCCTCCACCGGTAAGAAAGAAGCACCTCAGCTGCAGACAAGCCAGTATGCAAATTTTCGTTAAGACCTTGACGGGTAAGACCATTACCCTTGAAGTCGAGTCCTCGGACACCATCGACAACGTTAAGTCCAAGATCCAGGACAAGGAGGGAATCCCACCTGACCAGCAGAGATTGATCTTCGCTGGTAAGCAGTTGGAGGATGGCAGAACTTTGTCTGACTACAACATCCAGAAGGAGTCCACTCTTCACTTGGTTCTCAGATTGAGAGGTGGTGGTAAGAAGAGAAAGAAGAAGGTTTACACCACCCCAAAGAAGATTAAGCACAAGCACAGAAAGCACAAGTTGGCTGTGTTGACCTACTACAAGGTTGACAACGACGGTAAGGTTGAGAGATTGAGAAGAGAGTGCCCAACCTGTGGTGCTGGTATCTTCATGGCCAACCACCCAGACAGACAGTACTGTGGTAAGTGCCACACCACCTTCAAGCTTAACGCTTAAGTATGTTAGATATGGCGCATTTTGCGGCTTAGTAATGTATCAGTGTTAATTTTGCTAGAGATGTAGACAGTAGCGTTATGTAAGCAGTGTTAAGGAATGTGCATTGTCTGGCTCGGGAGGTACTGGTGTGTTCATGTACAAGTCCACTCCATTTACGACACTTAAGGCTACAACATTCCCATTTCGATACTTTACCCATGAGTTTCTCGATCTATGACCTTGAAGAGGATGTTCGGAAACTTCTCAACATCGACAATTTTCTCAATGGACTCACCACTAACGAATTCATTGAAGAATTGAGCAAGGACCATATTCTCAAAGGTGCCGAAGTCAATAAATTGGAATACTTGGATCCAAAACCATACATCCGGACGTTCGAGTCGACGTTGCGCCATTTAAAAAATTTGTCCAAGGATGCGGCGTCAATGACAGCCCGTGCCGAAAATGACGTGGACGAATTTGAGTTATCCCATAGTAAATCTGTCCTCACTCTCTCATCTACTGTGGAGCAGATTGTATCGAAATTCGACAACTTGGACACGGAAATCACCAGTATATCCGATAAAATCGACCCATTGAACCAGTCACTCAAGAAGATCACCAATTCTCGAGATCGATCCACCGAGACCATATTCTTGATCAGAGCCTACCACGGGTTCTACACTAAGGAGAAATACGAGCCGTTGGAGAAGCTAAGAACCGCCAAGAATAAGGAATCAAAGACCAAGTGCGCAAGAACAGTTAACAATTTGCTCACTTTGGCAAAGAAAATCGAAACGCTCACAGGAACGTTGCCGAAGGTAACTAAGTGCGTAACTACTATCGAGAAGTATAGCGAGATGATGGAGCAAGCGTTGATCGACAGATTTGAAATGGCTTCAGAGGAGGCAGATTTCGAGGAGATGAGTAGTATTGCGCAGATCCTTTTCGAGTTCAACGGCGGCAGCAACGTAGTTCTGGCATTCATGAATAAGAGCGAATTGTTCCTCGATTCTGAAAGATCCGAGGAGGATGATAACGGATACTCCATTCTTGACGATGAGACCATATGGGAAAAATTCTCGGATCCCAGCTATCGTGTCCAAGATCCCTTGAAGGGCGAAAACACCGAAGTTCTCTTAGACCGTCTCAAATTTGTCATTAAGGGCCAGGCTCGCATTGTCCAGCAAGTTTTCGAACATCCCATCCAAGTGATCAAAACGATGCTCCAGCGTGTGTATGCACAGATGATCCAGAATAAAGTGTCGACGTTGTTATCGTTTTCTCAGCAGTCGGGTGCTCTTGCCCACGTTCGCATTTTGCATGCTCTCTATGTTCTTCTTGGAGATTTCACCAAGGACATGAAGGAGTTTTTTGTCACCAACGAATTTGACGAAAATAACGAGATTGGTGCTACACTAGACCAATGCTACTACGATCTCTTTATCGATTATCTCACTGGAAACGCTTACTTCAACTTGGAGAAGGAGATGTTGGAGAATACCATCTATGACATTGCGCAGAAGTTCACCACATTGAACGAGAAGTCATTATCGAAAAAGGGATTGGAACTTAAATTGCAAGAACTCGACAACGATCCAGGAGCGGATGCCACCAATCTTGCCTCGCTTCAGCATGCTGGTCATAGCGATAAGCTCATGTTTCGTTTCTTGGAGAAGAAGCGAATCAGCAAGTTCAAAGATTTTATGAAATCTCACATCTCGGAAAGAATGCCTCGTAGAGATTCCCTTGATGTCCAGGTGTCTAAAGCTGAGTATCAGGACCACGGGACCCTCAATACTATTACTGTCCAAATCGTGCTCAAATTGGCAATCGAAGCCGTGGCTCGTGTTCTTGAGTTGGAGCCCAACAGATCGCCGGAACACTCATTGGATATTCTCGAGATCCTTCTACTCGACTTTGGAAATCTCTACATTGCTGGGGGAATCGAAGTTGCGTACGATAAGGCCCAAACAGAACTCTTAAATGCCTCGCTGCCGCAGGGGATTAATTTGCAATATCTTCAAGTCATCAACGATACCAGTGAGGTATTACTCTTGGTATCTACGTGTGTCAAAAAGATCATCTTGCCATGTGCTGTCAACGACCTTAACATTAGAAACAGGATGGTCAGCTTGACGAACAACTACGTTTCGCGATGTGAAACCTCCTTGAACGTGATTTTGAGTTGTACAGTGGAGACCATCACCGAGAGAATCAATGTGTTCTTACAAAGGCAAAAGAAAAAGGACTACGTGTGTGATACAATCGACAGCAACCAGGATTACACCGAGGTATGTGAATTAATTTCGGATCTTCTCATCCATGTCCATGGGTGCTTCCGAAGATACTTGAACGAGAAGAACCTTGATAATCTCCTAACGAAAGTGGGCATGATTACATTGAATCTCTTGTTGGACCACTTCAAGAAATTCTCTGTGAATTCGACAGGAGGAATCGTTCTTACACAGGATGTGATTCGGTATCAATCTGTCATTGATTCTTGGGAGCTTGCTGAGTTGAGCGAGAATTTCCAGATCTTGAGGGAGATCAGTAACTTGTTCACGGTTCAGCCCAACTTGATCAATTCCTTAATCAGTGAAGGTCACTTGGCCAACTTGAAGATCTATTCGGTCAGACTGTACATCTCCAAACGAACCGACTTCACACCTAGCTACATGGAGAGGTTCTTCGGTCGTAAATAGAAATGCTATACATCTTCATGCTCTATAGTAAAGGGAAATCAAGGCCAACAAGCAAGCGAGGAGAGCGCCACAATGCACCAGGCAACTGAGCCTTCTCGTTCTCAAGTCCTGGCTATGGTCAGGTTTGACAAATGATTGAATTGTATGAGGAAGAATTTGCGGCCTGGTTTCTCCGATCCAGTGTTCCACCTTCTCAGGGTGTACTATGCAAGCGAACAAAATTGCAAACAGTAGCAAAAGACAAAAACTGTAAACTTTCACAGCACGGTATGGGTTTGGAAGGTAGCACATCATGGTCTCGTATGTTTTCTTTTCGTTGTCGTCTAGAAGAGCAGACTTTGGGTGTGGATCGTAGGGATTGTTCAACGAAAGCAAATGATAGGCGGGATACTTAATTCCGTTAGTCATGGATGGCGTCTTGCACGAGATTTCTCTGGCGAGCTGCTTAGAATTGTCCATATAATCGATATGGACGGTGTCACAATAATCGTGGTCATCTCCGCTGAAAATAAGGATTGGTTTGATCTTATCCAACACTTTTTGCGTTACATAATAGTCAATCACCGTCTGATACTGGAATCCCCTCTGCAAAGGAAACCGCTTTTTCGACTCTCTTCCAGGACCACACACCTCGACGTTAGGATCTCGGTACAATGGAACGTGACTAAGTAAAATGCGAGGTAGCATGGGGTTGGAAATGGTGTCGATGGAATCGCAAAATGCGTTGGGCTCCTGGTTGAATTCCTCGTCTTCATGGGACAAGGAAATTGTGTCTAGCTGGACAAATGTGTGATTTCCTAGCTCAAATGCATCGTTGAGCTCGCCGAAAAACGACGAAAATCGCCGCAAGTTATGGTAGCTGATATTCTGGAAGCCGATATCGTGATTACCAGGTAGAGAGCGAAAGCTTCTTCTGTTGGGTTTACGAGGAAATATAGAGTTGAACCTCTTGAATTCTTCAAACCACACTTCATCATCCCAATCTCTTCCTCCGTCAAATAAGTCCCCAACAAATATGGTGGTATCAGGATCAAGGTACGCTTGCATGTACTTGTGGTTGATGTATAGGTAATTGTCGCTCATCTTCTGGATAACATAGTTAGCGAGTCTCGGAAGAGTAGGGTAGGTGTGATCGTCCACCAATTGGGGATCAGCGAGCAAAACGATGCGATGGGGCTT
The DNA here is from genome assembly GCA_030569115.1 of Sungouiella ezoensis. Lineage (NCBI taxonomy): Eukaryota > Fungi > Ascomycota > Pichiomycetes > Serinales > Metschnikowiaceae > Sungouiella > Sungouiella ezoensis. The sequence continues at coordinate 50,829 of JAJMJY010000035.1, forward strand.
CACCCCGGCTTTTCCCCCCTTCCAGTTTTCCCACTTATCCCATTGACAGGCATTCGCTGCATTTTTAACTCGAATCCGTTCAAAGTAGTGGATGACGATCACCCATAATGCTAGTAGCATGATGAATAACTTGAGGGAAGCGCCCAACCCAGCCAATTTTCTTCTGGGCCGCAACTTCGACTCCAGCGACTCCGGAGAATCCTGCTTTAGCGTCGAAGACTCCTCTGGTTTCTTATCTCTGCGGCGAAAGCTTGTGAGCATGGCAAAAAGAGGTGTAACCACTCAGAAAAAAACCGCGACCCCAGGAATTGTAAGCGAAAGCCATCAATCGGAATGTCTCGGCCACCTTCGGGGGAGAAAAAGAGAGCGTTGCGGCTGGCTGATAATTCCAAGACAAAGTCGTCGAAACTACTAGATTTCGACGCGGCAAACCCTCTCTTGTATAAGGACCACAACATCAGTATCGATAGAATTTCACCTCTGATCACAGGCAACTTATACCACTACTATGGAGCGGCATGCAAGAAGCCGGCCATTACAGCCAAGGAAACTGATCTCAAGTATAAGGAAAAGTTGCTTCCACGTCGACAGAGAACGCGAGCGGACCCATTAGATGATGAGCTATACTATGGATTCCATCGACGGATGACGAAAGAAGAGAAGTCAATGACAGGATCGGACCGGACACGGATGATGTTGGAGATCGAAAGCTTGAAAGAGCAGCTCTCGCTTCTTTTGCAGCACGACTGGGCCCGCCACCTCCCTCGAATCGTCTTCGTCCAAGACAGGAAGGATGTTGACGAGATGACCCGGAAACGTTCGCTCATGGAGCAAGAGCTACGAAGGCTCTTGGGGAAGTTTGCCAATTGGGAAGCACGCAATGCTCGATTGCTACGAGATACTAAGAGATTTGAACAGCACGCTAATGGTGGCCCCGTTTCCAATGGATTCCATAACAGTGAAGACGACGACGACGATTCAAGTGATGAAAGTGACGAAACAGAAGTAAGTATCCTTGCAGAGTCCCTTGAGAAGCTAAAGGTGAAGCGCCAACTTGAAAGAGAGGCGAAAAATGGTCTGGCCGTACGGATCTGGCTTCGTAACGGTTACGACATACTTCAAGTGTGTGACCAATCTCCACGCATAGTGGAGTCCAACATGTACATTAATTAGCCCATTGACAAATTATGTGGTGTAATTCTTCATGCTCAGAACCAACCTCGTAAACACTTTGCCAAACCCTCCTGGCTGTGCCAAACTGGTGCCCATCTCCAATTCCGATATGGGATAGTCGACCACCAACAACGAACGAGGTGCCTGACGCAATTCTAAATCCGGCTTGCTGGGACGAAACGTATCCATAATATTTGGCCCTATTCCATAGCTGGCAGCAAGTTGCTGCCTCAAATAAATCATCGCCAACACTGTTTGCCCATGTATGAACAAGATTTGTAAGTTCTCCATTGACATTCCTATTCCTGACTTCGATTCCACTGTACTCGTTATCTTCTCCGAAAGATCGATTCCGTCCAAAGTGATTGACCTATCCAAATGGTACAACAAGAGACAAACTTCCTCGAGAGAAGTATAATTCACAACCAGTAAATTGATTGCAAGGAAGACGATTGTGTCACGTTGCACTATGCTTTCTTGCAATGAATTTAGCAAGTCCAAATTGAAGAGTTTCGAAAGTGAAAAAATGAACTTCTTCTTGGACAGATAACTGCGATTTACTACCTTGTAGACGGACCTAAGAAAGGAAATTTCGGTCCAGAACGCATCCTTTATTGACCGTTTGACGTACTCGGTTGCAAGTTTGAACGCATCCGCATAGCTTCGATCGCTGAGGGATTCGTGTCGGTCAAAGAGATCTAGATGAAGCTCAGTCGCTATCTTCTTAACTAGCTTATTCGAGGAACATTTGAGTGCAATGATGGTTGAGATGCATACTTTGGGGTTTGCAAATCCAAGCTTGATGACAAGTCGAAGAAACTGTACTGGAATGATTGCTGCTGTTGATGAGTCCACGAGACACAAATGAAGGATTGGCTCCAAGTACCTCTGGATCACACTGGCAGATATCCCCTCGTGCATACTTTGAGGCAGTGAACCATGGAAATCTCCTACATCAAGTTTGACAGTCTTGGATGAAATCATCTCAGTACCATTCTTTGATACTGTCTTCTCTTCCCTGACAAGATATTCATTCAATCCTTCCACTGCCGTGAACTTCGCAACTGGAGATCCTTGCTCGAAAACCTCATCCAAAACCTTCAAGACTGATTCGGACATGAATATCTTGGGATGATAAGCACACACTACTATCATGTTCTTGACAGCAGCGATTTTAACATTGTCAGGGAATCGTGATTTCGTGAAATGTATCAAATATTTCACAACTAGGCTCACTATAGTTTCATTGGGCAAAAGCCCTACATATCCTTTTTGAATGATGTCTCTGGCCGCCTCTAAATCACAATAAGCTCCCATACACCCCAACAAGTGAAGGAGTTTGCAACATTTGTAAGATTGGTTGTCATCCGGGACATTGTCACTAAATATGAGTCTCAACATCTTCAAAGTGGACAACATGGCATTGGCTATGCTACTGTTATCCTTCATCAACTCTGCTATCAGCTGAAGTATAGGAACCGCTTCATGCAATTCCAGCATCTCGATTCGAGTCAACTTCTTAAGAATATCATCGCGTATACGAGCCAACTCTTCCTTGTTGATTGTTCGGTTATCCCGTAGGATGAACTTTAAGATTCTTAAGATAAGGAGGCAAACTTCACTCTTGGAATCACGGTCTTCAAAAAGATATGGCTGAAGCAAAAGAAAATCATCAAAACTCAAAAGCTTTCTGTCCCAACTGACAATTGTCGACAATAGACTTAATTTCAGTATTGCTTGTTGCCTCTTGACACCATCAATCTCTTCAATGACCATTGCGAGAATCGAACTGGTGATTGTTTTCAATTCTTGTCTCACTTTCCTATCTAGTAAGGTTGAATCAACAAGAGAGAAAAATTGCAACATAAGTTCCTGAGCACTTGGTCCTGAGCTTATCACCCACGCCAACACCTCACAAGTTTCTGCAGTTGAAATGTTGGAGGTAAACCATAGCTCTGTCAATTGATTTCTTGCCGCTTCGCGCACAATTTTGTCGATATCATTGGCATGCTTTAGAAACTGAAGAGCAATGTAGCCTCTAACATCAACCTCAGCACACTCGAAGTACATATCTTTCATGAGTTTAATTACTCTTCTCCGGACCAGTGTACTATTGTCAGCAGACCTTTGGCAGATCGCCTTATAGTACTTCTGAATTAATTCTGAGCTTTCAGAGATGTACTTCCCCAACAAGTCAATAACTGCATCTCTTGAAAGGGGCGAGTTACCAGTTAAGAGCTTGGAGATAGACTTATTGACTTTCAGAGTTAATAAGAGCCTTGTGTCACATTCAATAAGTGGAGACATCAATTTGATGGCCTTAGTTGCCACTTTCGCTTTCGAGGAGTTTAATGAGGTCATTAAAATTGAAAAATAATTCTCGTAAGCATCCTCAAGGCATTCTGCCAATATTAAATTGACATACATTTTGCCCACAGATTCCCTTTCTTCGAGAGCTCCTGGAGTGAGATTCTCCGAATATAACATCACTAACATATCATCCAAATGTTTGCTAATAAGCCTAGCTTCTTCCAGGACATTTTGAGCAGTATGTTTAGCATTCATTTCAAAAATATGATGTTCACCATCTTTTCTTGTGGCTTGCTCTTGCAACATTGCATACTGTCGAAAGAATCTGAGCAACAAGTACTGAAATTCTTGATCTTGATGGACAGGATTTGAAATCTCTCGATTCTCCAGAAGCAATCTGTTTTGATAGTTCGCAATCATTTGAATGCTTTCTTTGTCAGTTGCGTCAAGCGAGCAAAATGCGCTAATCTTCGCTCGCTGTTTATGAATTTCCAACCCTATCTTGCCAATAATCTCGAGAGCAAATGGCTCAACCAGTCCAGGAAAGGTGTTTGCCTCGAGTTCTGTCGTGAAGACCCTCATTATTGAATCTATCATAGTAGCCGCCCCTGACCATTCTGAGGATGGCATCAATGCAATGATATCATCTACAAAAACACCGAAGATCAGTTTCAAACTTGCATCTGTGAGGTTTTTCATAAAGTACTCGGAAATCTGATTGGCAATGTTGAGCGAATCTGCGAATATTCCCAGGATATTCTTGACTATGGTGACCCTCTTTATATCTGTTGCAGTGTGAGAGTTCTTGCTTTTTGGAAGATTCGAGAAAAGTTTTGCATCCTTACAAACAGAGACAGCGTCGTAGCTCTGAACGAGTCGCAATAGAAACGCAGTGAAAAACAGTACGCAGATTCCACTCTTGAGCCTAAGTTGTTGAGCAGATAGACTATGCAGCAGTAGACGTTTTAGGTTGATTAGCATTTCGTTGACAATGAAGGTGCGCTGGGAGGCATAGGATTTGAATATGCGGGCCATAAGATTGATCAACGAGTGACGCACATTATCGAATTGGCCAACGGTAGTGTATGAGAAGATGGCATGGACGCTGATGTATTCCAATTGGGTGAGAGTCAGCTCATCTACTTTGATCTTGGACACAGTAAGTGATACTGTATCCACTAGACGACCAAGCAACTGAAAGCAAGAGGAATCCTGGTTGGATGAAGTTCCAATGGCAGCGCCAACAAGAACATCGATACACTCTATTACTCTATCGACATTTGATGCGATGTGCAAGCGGCGGTCGTCGCCAGCATTCATGATAATTAGAATGGTTTCAGATGCAAGTAGTAGGTCCATAGCCACGGCATCCAGAATAGAGATGTCAGGGATGTCACTGATACTGGAGGCAATAAACAGGGAGCAGATTGCCTGAATTCTCTGTAGATACTCCACGTTTATCTCTGCGAGTTTATTTGCTTCGAACAACGCAGATAAAAGGCTCCACACTTTAGAAAGTAGAGTCGAAGAAGTAATGGGCTGAACCGCCATCCCAATAGATTTCAAAGATGAAAATTGGTCATCTGGACGCGTCAATGTGTGCTCTTCATCCCATTGGTCAATAATAACGTAAAGTTCCGCCTCTCGGTGGTCCAGAAGTCTATGGTAGTCCAACTTCATTCTTTTCAACGGCCCAGCTCTTTCGGCTGTTGACAGTATTCGCTTCTTCAAACGAGCTTTCGCCATTTTGTCGAGACCTTCATTATAATAGTGGATATGCTGCCGTGCAGCTTCGTCATCGGACCACGAGTTTAGTAGTTGGACTTTATCCTCTACACCAACCACTTCGTCGATATTTGGCTCCAGTTCTATGAGATCCAGATCATCTACATTCGATTGGGCCCCGAAAATGGCCCCGTAGAACGGCCCTAGCGACGGCAACTCTGGAATTCTGTTGCTGTTGCCCAGAATGACAGGAAGTTTGAACTTGAGATTGTGGAGGTCGGGGTGGTCGAAATTCTCGAACATTTTCGTGAAGAATGCAAGCGAATCTTGCAGTGATCCGTCTTTCATCTGTTTCTCTGCCTTTTCGGCCAATCGAGACGACTTGTTGGACAAGCAGGTGGAGGCGCCTATCAGACACGGATCAAGACGAGAAAACGATAGTAGCGGAGCCAATTCCTGTTTTGGAAGGAGGTGGTACATGGGCATGGCGGCTAGAGCCTCTATGAGATCAGAAAATTCCGCCATGGAGTGAGATATGCGATTTTTGTAGGAGAATATTGATGAAAATGTGAGATTGTAGATCGGGTCTGTGGGTAGATGAGTGCGATATGACAGTTTTGCACCCAAAGAAAAACGAGACTCTTAAGAGGGACCATTCATTTATTGCAAGAATAAAATACAATTAAACAGAGGATTCAAGCGAGTGACTAATTTATTGAAAATAAGAGATTGCAATACCATCAGCAATTAATGCTTTCATGCATGGGTAAACCCTGCGAGTGGAGGTACACGCTCAAGGGTAATATCTCCCTCCACATAGGGTTGTTTTGGCTTCACCAACGAAAGACCCTGGGGAGTAGCCACCCAATTGAGCCAAAGATTTCGCCAGATAGATTTCGTATCAAAAACGTTGACATACGCGGCAGCTCCATGGCTCGCCGGTCGCACATAGTTAAGATATTCACGAGTAGTACAATTGTACGCTGTCAAGTAGAGGTGCAAGCCTAGAAGCAAAACAGGATAAATGAACGCAAGGAAACCAACGATTGAAAGCAAAAGAGCCACAGGATATGTAGACGCCGAGTGGGAAAACGACGAAAAGGTCGAATGGCCAGTTCGATAGTGGAATAGGTGCACCATACATAGAGCCGTCTGCAACGCACATGCCACCACAGAAGCAAGCAAGAACCACAAGAAGTGGCGGTAGTTTCGCAGTCCCACGCAGTTATTAAGAAATTTGCAATGGTGGTCGTGATTGGCCACACAGGCATTGCACACTCCACAGTGGCTCATACGGGGGAGTCGCCAGATGTGGCAGCTAGGACAATATTTGACGGAAACCCCAAGCGTGGGATTCGTTGTATACGGAAGCGAAACCACGTTGAAGTATTCGTCCGGAGGCTTGGTAGATCCCAAGAGAGTGATGTTGTAGGGTAAATGCAAGTTGCGGGGCATGATTCCTGGGTCGCTGGATGCTGCCTTAATAAAGAACAGAAACAAGAGAACCCACACATACGAGTAGAGAATCACGGGAGCCGGATGGATATGGTGCCACAACCATTTTGCCTCAAAGATCCAGAAAAGTAGTCCACAAGCCACAATTGCCGCAGCTACAACAAGACTGATGGGAGGCTGCTTGACAAACCGGAGTCTGCCACCGAGCAAGAAAATGGTCCGGTTGTTGGTATCGAAATGCACTTGGTAATTGTGGTCTGGATGTTCAGAGTCAACGTAGCTGGGATCGGTGATGAGCCAATTGGCTACGAAAACATGGATCCATGGTATGTTGGGCCGCGGCGAGCCGCGGTGGGCCTCCTGAGGCCGCTCGCCCGACATTTTTTGTGGATTGGATGAACAAGATGGTGGTGTTGCATCTCTGCCTGCACGCGAGAAAGATCGAAAGTAGGCTCGTAAATGAGAATCACCGAAGTTCTAAAAAGAACCTCTAGAACCAGAACCACAAGTTCTCCAAAGGTATGTTTCGCTTGGCCCGACCTCGATCTATTTCTCGCCGCTTCTCCCGGAGCATCTCCATCAGCCCCAAGTATATGGGTGCAGTGAGAGGATGGGGTACCATCGCCAATATCGCAGCAGGAGCATACATAGGCGGACTCCTAGTATGCGGTGGATCACTCTATTTCATGTATAAGGACGCCGACGAAAGACAGCATATTCCGTTTGAGATCTCGTTTGCCAATCACATCTCCGCCGTCAAGGGCATCAACAAAGACGACGTTTTAAAGAGTCCTCGCTATGCCGTCAAGCACTATCGACGGCTATTGATCGAGATGGCGCGGGAGGAAAATCCAGATTTGGAGTTTAATGAGACGCTCCAAGACGGTCGTCGCAACTATAGGGTGCCGCTTCTCGACGCTGACACCTTGGTTTACAGCAAATCGGCCGACTTCTCCAACTTCTACATCGACATCGTATTACGGTATGCTAAAGCGCTATTGGCCAAGGGCCAGCTCGATGAGTCCATCTCCATCTTGAAACACATCATCGACGACGACGATATTTTCTTTAAGTTGGGCGATGCCGAGCGGATGTCGCAATGTTGTCGTTTATTGAGCAAAGTGACTTCCAAAGATGAACTGGTGGCCTACTTGAAGCGGTCGATCGATATGTTGAAAACGACGTTTCTGCGGGTTCAAATTGACTCCAACTACGTGCTTCAAGACGATCTGCGCCTCACGGATGAATTAGTGCTATCGCTCGATAGTTTGGCAGCCAGTTATGCTCACCAGTCCAAGCATCTCAAGGGTTCTGCTCGCCAGCAAGCATTGACCTCGGCGCTCAACATCTACTTGGCGAATCTCAAGGGAGTATCAAAAATACGGGAGGTGATTTCGTCGCGAGAACTCACCCAGGCGCTGTTTCCACTCTTCAATTGTGACTTGGAAAACTTGGACATTATCTGCGCGGAATTAAAGGCTCATATCAGCGAGGTGATGTGGGCCAAAGGCTACAAGAAGAACGCGGTTGCATGGGGTGAGGAGGTGGTCGAAGAGATGTACTTTGAAAACGGGCATAATGCGCGGGTGTCGCCGGTTTTGCTGAATGTGTTGGACAATTTGGTGGAGATGTATTCGCAGCTTAAAGATTCTCGACTGAGGCAGCGGTGTGAGGACCTAAAGCAGAATCTTCAGGTTTTCGAGGGTGAGCCAATGTCGTGGTATGACAGTGTGATCCATCGATTTTCGAAAATCATATTCTACAGAGGTCCGTTGGGCATTTTGGAGAAGGCGTTGAAGGAGCGGTTTGGCAGACCAGAGAGAATTCCTGATATTGAGGAGTATGAGGATGAGGACGAGGAGTGAGAAAATGAGAAATGAGAAATTGAGAAAGAAGAAAATGAGAAACGAAGAAAATGAGAATTGAACAAAATGAACTGACGGGTGTTCCTATGTTTGCAGTTGCACACATTTTCAATTTTCTATTATTCCACCTCCAAACTCTCTCCCCACTCCTCTCTTGTACATAATAGATCGACCTCAGGCTATTCTCTCCTGCGTGCCCGGGGCCGCGACCAATCAAAATACACTCAAGTGTAAGAAAACCCGGGGTCTCGGTACTACATACTCACTCCACAAGGAAAAAACTCCCATCCAACCACTTTTCTTTATGTTGTCCATTACCCGTGTTGGCTTGCCAAAGCAGATATTGAGACCTTCCATGGTCCGTGGCATCAAGACTATTCCTCAACCCCCTGGCCACATTGTGGGTACCGTCAATGATGCTTATGTTCCCCCCAAACCAGACAAGAAGCACGGATCTTACCATTGGACCGCCGAGAAGGTTGTCACCATCGGAATGTTGCCCTTGGTCGCCTCCTCGCTCACCTCATCTCCAGGTGTCATGGTTGACACCGCCATGTCTGCATTTATCTTGTACCACTCGTACGTGGGATTTCAATCTTGTGTAATTGACTACATTCCCAAGAGAGTGTACGGCCCTTACCACAACTACGCCATGTACTTGTTGACTTTCGGCACTGGTGTTGCAGGGTACGGCATCTACACCATTGAGCAGAAGGAGGAAGGCGGTTTGGCTGGCGTCCTCTCCAAGCTCTGGAAAGCCTAGGTGGAGGGTGCATTAACCATATTTAAGTCATAAACGTTTCGATCAGTGGCTGTAGATATACATTATATTAATGTGGCTGTAGCTGCTGCCGTGCGGGCGCAATGTGCTCGTTTACCCACTGCTGGAGAATGCTTCTTGCGGTGGATACTGATCGGTTGCTGATATCGACATCTTCGCTCAACACTCGTAGTTTGTAGGTAGAAGCGTTGTAGGCGTCACGCTGGACGTACGATGCATAAAAGTATACTTTGCGATGGTGCTCGTCAATGAGCGCATTGATGACTTTGGCGTCCACCATCGAGATTAGAAGCGTTTCGAGAGTTTCTTCGTGCTCCTCGATATATGGCATTAGAGCTCCCACAAGGTCATCGAACGAGACAGAACCGCCCTCGTGTTCGTTACAGAACGTCACAAGTGTGAGTTTCATGAGCTTTTCAACCCCCCGACCCGGAAGCTCTACGAGATTCTCCTTGTACTTTGTGTAGTGGCTCAAATTGCCAAAAGCAAACACCTCCACGGTGTTGATAATCAGCAGCACCTGGTCATTTTCAGGCGACTCCCCATAAGACACCTCCTGCAAGAAGTCGCGGAAATTGTAGTTTGCCTCGTCGAAAAGATACTCGAGCGCCTCGTCCGTAGATATCATTGTGGTAGTGGTGAACATCACCAGTTTGTGTCCTGCAGATCACCTACTACAGTTCCGCAGAATATCCAGACTCCACTAGTTCTGGATACACACCCTGGACTATGGAGTCAAATAGACGGATAATAAGTAACAAATTCAACCTGTTTGAGGGCGAAAATGCCGCCAGATGGTCTTTGCTGTCTATATCGAATATGGCAAAAAAACCCATGAGAGACGATTTGATGTCCTCCTCGCTCTCCCCACTATAGGTAAACCACAGTAGAGACATTGGGAATCGAGGGCTTTGTAGAAGATCAAACCAAAGAGTTGCCAAGTCCTCAATGGAATTAACGGGTCTGTCGTGCGACGGGTTGACTTTGTTTCGAGAAAACACAGTATCTGTGAGTTTCTCCACGATCCCAGCAAGGAACTTGTCTTTCAATACAGGCGACAGCCTAATGACCCCCAAGAGGTAAGACCGCGAGATGGAATCGAATTTTGTGGAGAGGGGGCGGCTCGAGAGGAGAATGGACCGGCCAATTCTCGCCAAATGTGCCATAATCGGCTTGCGAGCGCTGATGTTGGTGATGGAATCTGCTAGTGAAACGATAGGAGAATTGAGGAGCGATGACCTGGACTCCCCAACAGAGTTTCCTTGGGTGAATGCGACCGCGATGTTGCTGATCCCAATGTGTACTTTTTTAAGTGCTGACATGATCTTCTTATGGAGCGGAGTGGCATCAACTGGTGGATTACCTTTCTTGGCGAGTATTCCAGCAAGATTCCCCATTACCGTCAGCAAGAGGAACTGCGGCGACGCCAATTTGGAAAGAATCCTTGCAAATACTAAATCTGCCACCACAATGACCACAAGATTGGTGGCAATCGCTGACGAGGTCGGGCCCTGGCCCATGAACGTTGCCTCCTTACTCTCACTGAAAGTAGCAGTGAAAATGTTGCGAGTAGTGACACGTAGATAGGTCAAGAGCGGATCAGGAGGACTTTCGATATTGTCGTTGAGAAGCGATGCTTCGTCGTCAACTTCAGAGGGCTTTTCGGCCGGTGGAGGTGTCCTCTGACTGAAAATGACATGACTCTCCTGTAAGAAGTGGTCTATGGCGGCCTCTGGCGTCATGTCTTTGTCCGACATGACACAATGGCGGTTTTTCTCCAAGTACTCTCCAACTAAGCACGGAATACCATCGTCTAGCTGCACCAACCGGATGTGGTGATCTAAAATACTGGCCCATTCTTCCACCATGGTGAGCAAGTTTGGCAGTTCCACTACTGCCAGCACTCTCCGAGCAAAATCCTTAACGAAATCACAGAGAATCCCGTAGACATTCTCCAAGAACTCGAAATAGTCTGTGTTCAACTTGTTCAAGTACCATGACAGAACATAAGCCGTAACGACAGAACTAAGAAAGATATGGAGCTCAAAGTTGAGTTCGGGCACCGATTCGTTGACTATGACAGGTAGATAGTATGAGAGTTGCTTTCGCAGCACCTTGTTGTTCTTTATGAGCAATTTTGCTGGAACATAGAGCCTCACTAGCAATTGGAATTCTGGAGATTCGACGGGGACGTGAGTTTGGTCGTCTTTCTTTGGTTTTTGGGGCTTGGACTTTGTTTCTCCCACGGTGACTTTGTTTCCTTTTAGTCGGCCTGAGCTGGCGATAAAATGTCGGCGAGGCTTGCGTTCAGCAGGTATTTCTGGGTTCATATGATCTTTGTGTTGAGTGTGAGAGTTCAATTTGGGTGCGAATGAGATGGACTTATAGATAGGTGCGAATGAGATGGACTTATAGATGGGTGCGATAGATGGGTGCGGATATGAATTTATTGGAGATTGGAAATACTTCCGTTGAAGTAATATTTGGTAAGGGAAAAGCAAATTTAGTTCATTTCTCTTCTCACTAATTCGGCACGGATACCCAATCAACTCAATTATCACTATAGCCGTACTGCACCGATTTCTCCAACTCAAGAACTTCCATGTCCAACATAATCGCCAGACGATGGCAGTCCTCGTGCACGAAGTTCTCGCCGTTACATGAAAATTACAAAACGCTCCGCCACATTCATTTCCGTGGCATCACTCCCTTTTCCAAGGGCCAGGCCATCCAGAACGCCATGGTGAATGCCAATCTCGATTTCAAGAAGATGGAAGCAAAGATCCGCAAGCAACAGAAGGAGATGGATGCCCAGGGCGCTGTTCTCCAGGAGTATGAACAAAACTTCATCAACAAGGTTCTTCTGATGAAACCGCTCCCCACTCTTCTCACATTTGAGTTTGACAACGTCTATACTGGAGGAAAGCAGATGAAACAAGATCCAGAGCTTGCAGCCAAAATCAAGGCATTAGAGGACATTGGCTGCAAGTATTTTCAGCTTGAACGGGGTGGCCAGGTTACTTGGCACGGAAAGGGCCAATTGACGGCGTATGCCATTCTTGATTTGAAGCAGTTTGCCAATTTGACGGTTCGATGCTTTGTTGACGGAGTGCTTCTCAAAGCAGTGCAAAATATGTTGACCAAAAACTACCAGATTGAAAGCCATCTTAATGAGAACCCCGGAGTGTGGATCGAGCCTCACGACAGGAAAATTTCTTCCGTTGGATGCAATATCCAGCGGGCCATCACCTCGTATGGAATCGGGTTGAATGTAAATCCCGACCTCAAGTTTTTGAACACATTCACCATGTGTGGATTGCCGGGAACATCCGCCACATCTGTTGCCCAATTGCGGCCACAGGCAAACACAGACATCAAACTAGCGGCTGAACAGTACGCGAAGGAGATTGCTAGGGTGTTGAACATCACTACTGTTGAGCACATGGATGGCGAAGCATTGCTTGCGGAGCAGGACAAAGAAGGCGAAAATGGCTCTGATGAGAGTCATCTCCAAACGTAAGCAGCCAAGACTGTAACATACTAGTTACCATTATTCCTCGATCTGGCCACTTTTCCTTTTAGATAATCAAGAGGCGAGTTCTCCGCTTGAAGAAAAACACATACACGTGCATAGATAAAGAGTAGCAGACTGCTGTAAAAGTATGTTAAGCTAACCTTCGTATCTTTTTGGCCAACCGCCCAAGGGGACCGAGAGGTGACTTCTCGCCCAATAAAAGAAGGAACCAAACCTTTGATGTGAAATGTAGGAAGTCCAGTTGCTTTGTCAAATTCAATGTCGCAGGGCCCAAAGATATGCATCGTAGTAACAGGGAAGGACAGTGAAATCAACTTCGACAATTCTTCCGATCTACTTCATTTCATATTTGCCACCGTCTTCTCTTGATAGCCTGACTTTCATGTTTACGCTTTTGAATACGACTTCCAGTTTCTCAATCTGTTAATCGTCTTGCAACAGACCTAACAATAAACAACAACTTGAAAGGCTATATCACCTGCAACTATTCTGAATGCTCTCCTCCAAAGAATTTCCCCCTTAGCAATTTCTAAATCCGTGGAGGCAACGATGGAATCACGCTAAGTCGTGCACGGGTGTTTTGTAGATTCATCCGAGACAAACTGTACTTCAAGCGTTCCTTCTTGTTCTGGAGAAGCTTCAACCGGGCCAATTTATGCAGATCCACGCTTTTCGCCACTCGGGCCCTGGTAAACGAGTCCCGTGGATTGTTTTCGGCGCTCTGGAGTCTCACACCCTGGAGCTCGAGTTTGCTGACCAAACCCGCTTTCCTGCGCTTCAATCGAGTGACTTCCTTCTCGATTTTGTCCACCAAGTACGAAATTTGCGGATGGGTTTCTGTCTCGAAGTTTCGCTTGGCGCTTTCCAAGTCTACTTCTGGCACTAGTCCAAACACTTTCTGAGTGTGGAGGATTTTCTTAAGTCTGGGGACATGGACCGTTGCTTTGTCTAGCGATTTGATGGAAGAATCTAGAAGTGCTAGTGAGGACTCCAAGATCTTGGAGCTTGTGTATAGCGGCGAATTTGCCATGAAGAGTTGATGTTACTTCGCGTTTATGTTTAGAGAGTGCAGGAGGATTCGAGAATAAGTAGGTTTAGATGAGGAAAGTTCATAGAGCTAGAATCGTGGAGATGGGATGGGGAAATCGAATTCTTGACGACTGGTAATCTTGATAAATAAACAAGCATAAATTCTGCACCAATGCTAGTTGGAACTAATCTCTCCTCTGTTGCTCCATCAGTAGGAACTAATTCCACCCTGCACTTCCTAGAGATTTCTTCCTCCATGCACCACCCAGGAACATAGCATACAAATACACGAATCATACAGATATGCAAAGACACATTTTTTTTTAAAGACACAAGCACAAAGGAAAATATGATTCACATGCATGGAATGTGTCTATAAATACCCCCATTCCCGCCTATTCACCTCACGCCCTTTTTTTTTTTAGTTTCTCCCTCATTCTCTCCATTCTCGGTCCCACCTGCACCTTTCGCGAATGGATCTGGACCCTTGTGTCTGGGATCCACCTTGGGCAAAAAACCCCACCCATCCTCTAGAAACCCTCAAACTGCAAAGTCCCCATCCTCTCGCCTATAAATACCCCGACTCCCCTAAATTTTCCCAGAAATTGTCCGCAATCGCCTCTGCTTTCGCCATGCCTCTCGACTGCTTCTCTCTCCCATGCAGGTGCGGACCCACAAGAAACATTTCATCTACCCACTTCTCCCATGAGCATGTCAGAACTCCCGGTGCTCAACGTGTCGGAGCTCTTTCTGACAGACGGACCGGGCGCTAAACACGAGGTTAAGCCCACCAGACGAAGATCAAACTCCCAGTCGCAGGTGGTTGCTCCCCCACCATTCATTCAGCCCCGAAGTTCGGGCCAACCGTCGTCCAGAAACCTGCTTTACCTCGCGAACAGAGACCACAAGCCGCCGAGAAGGCAGCAGGTCGAGTACTATGTGACGCTTTTGCCGTTGAACGACACTTTTGTCAAGAAACATATCCACGTTCCGTATTTTCCAGATACCTGCCGGTTAGGAAGACCTACGGGCACAAAGATCAAGCCTCACGTCACCAACGGCTACTTCGACTCGCGTGTTCTCAGTAGAAACCACGCGTGTATGTCGATCGACCCCAAAACGGGCCAATTAATGATCCAGGATATGGGGTCCTCAAATGGTACCTTCGTCAACTCCAACAAGATCGGCGCCGATCCCGTAGCGGTCAAAGTGGGCGACACCATCAATTTGGGGTTCAACATCCAGCTGGAGACGAGCCACAAGCAGATCAGCGCCAAAATCGAAAGTATCAGCGTAGTTTCCAATAATCCAAAAGGGTCGGTACTAAGTGGACTTCCAATGCTTACGAAAGATGTCATCAACGGGTTCAATGCGTCAGAGTTGCGCCACTTGGACTTCATCCAGAGCGTATTCAACCTGGTTCTGCCCAGCAAGGAGGAGCCCGAAGACACCGAAAATGATGCAACCACGCAAGCACAGAAGGCATTTGAGAATGCCATGTTTGCCGATGTGGTTCCATCACTAGACGACACGTTGGCTGCATCGTCGGAAACCTACGTGAACGCCGGAATCTTCAACAACTCGCGCATCGTCAACTCCAACGACTTGGAGTCCACGCTAGAGTTGCTCATGGTGAACTTGGTGCGGGTGAAGCAACAGACTTCCACTCTCAAGTCGCTTGAGAATTTCCTTGTAAACTATTCATCCAAAGTGGATTCCATTAATGCAGACTACGTGAAGGGCGAGGTGGCAAAGTGCGAGAGCAAGTTTGAGAATTCGTTGAAGGCAGAGAAAGAGAAGTCCCGCAAACTAATGCAAGAGGGCGAACATAAAAACGCCGAGCACCGCAGTTTGGTGGGAGTGCTCGAAAACGAAATCATCAAATTGCGTACAGACCGCGACGAGGAGTTGAAGCGGCGCCGCAGCCTCGACGAGAACACAGACGTCACCAACGACAACGAACTCAACTTCTCCAACTCCAACTCTAAACCCACCACCGTCGACGCCGCTTCCTACGACAGCTACAGCAAACAAGACCGCTGTCACTCCGCCGATATCTCGTCGTTTGACTTTGGCACCAGCAAGTCGTTGAAGGAAATATCGCCTGAGGCTTCCGAAGAAATCGAAGAAATATCAAATAGCTCAGATGTGGAGAGTGAGGAACAGGGGGAGCGGGAGGAGAGGGTTGACGTAACAAAGGAAAAACCCGATGACGTCACCGCCTACTTCAACCGCATCTCTGACAAGTTTTACCATCATAAGAACCAGGGGGTCATGTTGGGTTTTTTTGTGGTTGTTGTGGGCTACATTTACCAGTCTTCGTCTGGAAAGTAATGGGTGCGAAATGTGCGACCAGTGGAAAAACCACCTAATGGTGTCAGGATGTATGGATGTTTGTGCGTCCTCGCACTAGTGGTGAGCGAATTGCCGTGGTTCTACTACTTCTCCATCATTATGCTTGCCCGGTCACCAGCGGCACGTTCTGCCATCCAGGCGGTACAAAAGCGCGGTTTAATATTTTCTGCCTTGGCCACGGCGCTCGGGTCGTTGGCCTTCAACGAGAATAACCGTCTCGCATCCAAAATGGAACGTGGTGAGCTTCACTACGACGACACTAACGAAGCTATGAACAAGCTGAAGATCACTCCCGGCGAAAACAAGTACTTCAAAAGAAGAGCTCCCGAATACGAGGGCCACATTCCGCTTTATGGCATCGAGAAGTTAATGATGTTTGTTGGTTCCGGAATCGGGTCCTACTTGCACCCAGAAAGGAACATGAACATCGTTGCACTAGGCGAGTCGACTGCAATTAGACCCGTTTTGCGCAGACTCCAGAAGCAGATGTTGTCTGATCCAGTTGGACGGCAGATTTTGCGTGAACGGCCCAGAATTACCAGTACTTCCTTGGACTTGGACCACTTGCGGTCGCTCCCAGAAAATTCCATCGGACGCAGCTATGTGGAGTGGCTCGATCGGGAGGGTGTTTCTCCGGACACAAGAGTACCCGTCAGATACATTGACGACGAGGAATTGGCATACATCTACCAGAGATACAGAGAGTGTCACGACTTTTACCATGCCATCACTGGTTTGCCAATCATCATCGAGGGAGAAATTGCCGTGAAAGTGTTGGAGTTCATGAATATGGGGATCATCATGCCGGGGCTCGGTGCGCTTCTTGCTCCATTGCGATTGAAGCCTTCTCAGAAGGAGCGGTTGTACAGCATTTACTATCCTTGGGCATTCAGAAGTGGGCTTAACTCGTCACCATTAATTAACATCTACTGGGAGAACATTCTCGATCGGGACGTGGACGAGTTTCGCAAGAAGGTGGGAATTGAACAACCGCCAGACTTGAGAAACTTGCGCAAGGAGTACTTTGCCAACCTAAAGAAGACCAAAAAGGTTTAGGAGGTTGACGATTCATGATTTATGACATACTAATATTATTCCATTCCATCTGCATATGGAGTAAACGCACTGCCAGCCAATTCTATGCATGATGACCAGCCGTACAATTGCTGTGCTGCTATATCACGAAAAGATTCAAATCAAAAAAAAAAGAGCAACCAACTCGATCCAACTCTTTTACTCCAATGTCACAGCTCTTATACAAGTACTTCTTGAAGAAGGTATGTTTGACTTTTTCTCAAACCGTTTTCCAGAATTCACCTAACCCTAGACCAATTTGGATAGCCTCATTTCTATGGGCCCAACAAAGGACCCATACTTTGAAGAGATCCCCGAATCCGACTTGCACTTCTACCAGAAAAAGGGAGCCAAGCGTAGAAGAAAGCTTCCTGGGTTTATCCCCAAGAATGACTTGAAGGTGTTGCAATCTGTAAAGAGAAAAGCATACAGATTGGACTTGCAGTTGAGTTTGTGTGGATTACGGCTAGGATGGGCCGCCATTATCGGATTAATTCCTTGGATCGGAGATATAATTGCGTTATTGCTTGCGTTGCAACTATTGAAGAAAGCCGATCAGATTGAAGGAGGACTCCCACCTCCGTTGCGCCGGAGCATGCAAACCAACATTATGTTCGATTTTGGAATCGGGTTGATTCCATTGGTGGGCGACTTCATCAATATGTTGTATAAGTGCAACCTGCGAAACTTTGTTTTATTGGAGCAACATTTGGTGCAGAAGTACGAGAAGCTAGCGGTGCCAGTTCCGAGCACTCGAGAGGTAGATCCTGGAGCGCGTGACACCGGTGCGATGGTGTGAAGTATCTTATAAGGATGACAGTTACTCGGAGCGTTAGGATGTTATAGTTGTTCGAACTCTTGCTCTAAAACAGTGATTCGCTTCTTGAAATCGCCAACAAACATATAAAGCTGGTCTAGTTTCATGAAAAGCGTTTCTAACTTCGTACACTCTTGTAATAGACGGTCAGCATCCTTCAATTGGTCGTCCAATCGGAGCTGGTGGTCGAAGTACTGCTCGTCTATCAATTTTCGTTTGGTGGTGACAGACTGATGAGTAATCTCCGCCAAAGTGGCTATGTGGTCGTTGATTTTGTAGATAAGGTAGTCGTATTTTACAGATAAATCCTTGATTTCAAGCGGATCGTCGTCCACGCCATCTTTCATTTTGATAATGGAGAAGGGGAATGGGGATTCTCTTTATATGGCTAGGTAGGATGGGAACACACCCGTACCTCCTTGACTTGGTCTGTTCAGTTACCACACGAATGGAGGCAAAAATAGAATATCCACAATAAAAAATTCGTGAAAATCAACTGAATTTCGCCCCTGTGTCTCAGCAAGCCTTCTCTTTTCCTCTCATCTCTGAAACCGACTGACGGTGCCGATGGTACATCCGTACACCAGGAGATTATCGTGTGGGATCAATCAACCGGTTCACAGCCCCTATACATAACGACGAACACCAATTCAAACCATGTCGGGGTCATCGGGGTCGTACTCGCTCTCCAATATAAATCCCAAGCTCTTGCGCAGAATCTGTATGTGGTACCGAATTTCCCGTTGTTTCCTCTCAATTGAAATACCTACTAACATCTAGATCGTGCTTGCCGTCCAACATTGCTGGAGGCCAATTTAGCATTGAATTTGGAAATCTGTGACTATGTCAATGCCAAGCAGGGGTCGGTGCCGCGTGAAGCGGCCATCTGTATTGCAAAATTGATCAACCAGAGAGACACCCAGACTTCCATGTTGGCCCTCCACTTATTGGACAACTTGGTCAAAAACTGTGGGTATCCATTCCAATTGCAGATCTCCAGAAAAGAGTTTCTCAATGAATTGGTCAAGAAGTTCCCGGAAAAGCCGACTTTGCGCTACAACACCGTGCAGAGAATGGTGTTGGCCCAGATAGAAGAATGGTACCAGACCATCTGTAAGACTTCCAAGTATAAGGAGGATTTTGGGTATATTAGGGACATGCACCGGTTGCTTTTGAACAAAGGCTATATTTTCCCCGAGGTGAAGGTCGAGGACGCCGCCGTGTTGAATCCATCGGACAATTTGAAGTCGTTGGATGAAATCCAGAAGGAGGAGGCAATTGTCCACTCGGCCAAGTTACAGGAATTGATTCGTAGAGGAAAGCCCCAGGACTTGCAGGAGGCAAACAAGCTAATGAAGATCATGGCAGGGTTCAAAGATACGTCGCAGGAGAACAAAAAGCAGATGACGGATGATGTAGCTAGATTGAAGAGAAAGACCGAGATCTTTGCTGAGATGTTGAATACGGTTCAGGGTAACGGTGTGACCATCGACGAATCCAACGAGACACTTTTCGAGTTGTATGGCTCTATCAAGAGCTCGCAGCCTATTGTCACCAAGATCATCGACGAAGAAAACGACGACGAAGACTACGTCCAGGAGTTGTTGGGGTTGAACGATGCGATCAACCAGTTGATTGAGAAGTTCCAACTCTTGAAGAATGGTCAGGTTGACCAGGCTGCCAACATCAAGGTCAGCGGAGGTGCAGGAGGAGCTTCTGCTGCCAAAGAGCTCAATTTAATTGACTTCGACGACGATCCTTTGAGCTCTGATCCTACTGGCAAGGACGAACAAGGATACAACGACTTGCTTAGCGATTTGTCGAATCTAGCATTCACGGACACTGGGTCCACCACCACTAATAATAAGGTGAACCCACTAGACTTTTTCGGGGCTGGAGGTTCAATTGCCCTCGGGGGTTCTGCCACCCCGCAACTGGCCCCTATCCAGCAGCCTATTCCATCCGCCACCAACGCAGCTACTTCTAGCAGTTTCGACTTTTTGTCTGGGTTGAGCTCGCCATCTCCCCAGCTTCAATCCAACACTTCAATTCAACAGACGTCGGCACCGTTAGATCCATTCGGGTTCAACTTCCCCTCGTCTACGCCTGCCCAAGTTCAAGCGTCGTCGGCAACCATTGCCAGAGTACTCAACGAGTCTGCGGTGACCAAGTTGGAGGTGGAGTTGCCGTCTCAGATAAGCGGGGTTTCGCAGGGTAAGTTTTATGTGAGCAATGCCCAGAGCGCTACGTTGAGCAACGTCAAATTCTTGGTTGCTGTTCCCAAGAGCTGTAAGTTGGACTTGAAGCCTCAGAGCGGCGACGTCATCTACGGGTTTGCCAACCGAGGCTTCAGCCAGCAATTCACCATTGAGAACCCAAACAACAAGCCATTGAAGGTCAAGTGGAAGATCGAGTACACTCTCAACGGAATGGCCAAGGAGGAGACCGGGGTTAATGTATTGAGCGAGTAATCGGAGGAGACACTGGCACACACTCTTTACTACACAGAGTCCAAATACAATGAATTCCAAACCTATAATCAAAGACAGAGAAATCCCACAGGCGTTTATGCCTCAGGCAACGACAAGACGTCGCCAATAACAAACACAATTCCATTATCGGCCAGACTCACCGAAGTCACCCCAATCCACCTCCCATCTACCTTTATCCGATAGGTGCCAGTGGCAGCATCACTCTTCACCACAAACTCTCGTCCATCAAGAAACACAGACTTGAGCTCATCGCTACTCTCCACTTTGGCCAACTTCGACAGCATGTGGGCCCTCAAAAAGTGATCGATATTGTAGGCTACAACCTCGTCGTCGGACTCATCGTCCATAATCTTCTTGGGGAACTCCCAGGGCTTAACTCCGTTCAATTTGGTGGCCATGGCGCTGTCCGAGGGAGCCACCAAGATAGTGAACGAGTCTGCTTTCTCAGTTTCCGCAAGCAACTCCTTATCGTCTCTCAAGTAGCCCGCAAAGATAGAAACCGACAGAATCTGAGGAAGCAAGTTCTGGAGAAGCGGCGCGCCGATTTTCACCACATCTTGGTCTCTTTTACCAAGTCTACTGAAGAACTTCTTGACGTCGTTGGCGTTGCTGGCTTCTTGTTCCTGTTTATCGATTGCTGCCTTCAAATCTTCTAGAGAAACCACATTTTTGGCGTCTCTTTTTACGTTTTCCGTCTGGGCGTCTATTGCAGCCCGTAAGTCGTCCAAATAAACCACATTTTTGGCAAGAACAATTCCTGCGAAAAGTATTGCAGCGAAATTGGCAAATCTCATGTTGGTGGAATGAGTGACTGTGGGCAATGATGGGATAAAGTGGTGTGTTGGTGTGCATACAGCTGGGGAGCTGGTGGATTCACCTTAGAGAAACAGATGGCTTCCATTTTCAACCATGCTTCAATTTTTAATTATACTTCAAATGAATATTATTAGAGCACAGCTATGTACGGCGTAATTCGAAAGTTAAACAAGACGGAAGAAGGAACACAAATGTGGCGATTTTAGTTAGTGTGGAACATGTCGTAAAAATGCATGGCCCAACTTTTCATGATACAGTGCCGTTTGATCCGCTTAGTAAACCACAGCTCCCAAACCGACAAGGGCGAGCAAGAAAGAGAAAGTCTTGACGCCGGTAGCTGGAGCATCACCGCTGCTTCTGGTGGAGGTAGCGGAAGCGGAAGAGGAACCGGCAGCAGAAGTCGAGGAGTCAGTGCTGTCAGTAGCGGAACCGTTGGCGTTTCCGGACTTGGAGGAAGAAGACGACACGGTGGAGGAAGCACCCACACAGTAGAACTTGTCACCTTTGATGTCACCCTTGTCGTTCAAGGAAACGAAATCCTTACATCCCAAGTCACCGGTAGAGGTCAAGTTGAAACCACCAGCAACTCTGGTCAACTTAGGGAAAGTACCGTTGTTGAAGTCACCGGCAAGGTTGACGGAACCACCAACGGTGGTCAAGGCAGGGAAACCAGAGAAAGACTCCAAGTCGCCGTTGTCCTGAATGCTCAAGGCACCACCAATGTTGGTCAACTTAGAGAAATCGAACTCAGTCAACTGGTCGTTGGTGTTGATGGAAAGAGAGTTACCAATGGACTTCAAGGCATCGAAAGAGAACGACTCGATGGTGCTGGACTCCAAGGAAAGAGAACCGTTGACCTGGGTCAAGTTGGCAAAAGAGAGAGAAGCAATGTTCTGCAAGTCAATGTTGTTGGCAGACGCCAACTGGTCCAAAACAATCTCGACCTTCTCGGAGTTGTAGTTGATGGACAAGGTGTCGGTGACAGACTGCAAGCCAGAGTCAATCAGAGCAATCTCGTTGTTGTTGTTCACGTTGAAAACCTTCAACAGGAAAACGTTGATGCCCTCCAACGAAGTCAAACCAGTGTTGGCAATGACAATCTGCTCGGCAGAGGTGATACCAGAGGTCAAACCAGCCTTCTCCAATGCAGGCAAGGCGTTGAACAAGAGAGTACCAACGGTGGTCAACTGAGCCAAGTTGACGTTGTCCAAGATGGTGGCGTCGGACAACTTAAGCTCGCCGGACACCAACTGCAAGTCTGGAGCGACAAAGTCGGTCACCTGGGTAGTACCGTTAAGTCTGAGGTTACCGTAGAACTGGCGGACACCGGTCAAGTCGACGGCGGTAAGAGCAGAACCACCAAAGGAAACGTCACCCACGGCGGTAGGACAGGCAGCAACCTGGGCCACCTGGGCGGGGACGGAGGCAGTGAAGCTACTGAAAGAACAGCCCAGAGCAACCGATGGGGTAGCAGTGGTCAAGGTAGAGTCTGGAGTTAGCGATTGCACTGGAGAGACGGTGAAAATCGATTGAAAATCGATGATACGACGTTAAGAATGATATTGAGGGTAAGCCGCGAAATGTCGGAGATCCGCAACGGTTTAATCAATACTTCAAATTGTTATAGATTTTACCGTAGCCCAACTGAGATAAATCCGGAACGAAAACCAACAAGTTGCAAGCCCAAAAAAAGTCGATACATACTGTTAGCGAAAGTCACGCCGGCGACGGCGGCAAGAGCAACCACGGACTTGAATTGCATAGCGAGGGAAAAGATACAAGCGAAAGCGGAAATCCAAAGAAAAAAAAAGTCGATGGAGAGGGATAGGGGCCTATTTATATAAATGTCGGGATAGATAGAGCCGGAAAAGGCAGCAAATGATTTGGCTTGAAAATAATGGCAGAACCGGCGGCCATTCCGGGGGAGGGCGTTGCACCAAGCCCGAGGGTGGCCGGAGGGAAAATGGATGGGTTAAAAGGCTGGTGAGGCGCAGTGGGGCCACAGTAGGCGGGCCATATCCGAGGACTACTCCGGGCAACTTACCGCCCTGCACCGAGGAGCCCCCCGAGGCCAATGCCGAGGCATCGCCGAGACCCACCGGCGACTGGGCGCCATCTGCTGCTACCATACTGGACATTAGCCAGCCACTTGTTTAGTTTGGGAGTGATTCACAACAAACATGAACCCTTGATGTTCCGTTGCTATGTGACGTAGGGCCCACGAGGAGAGATAATGCGGGGGCCCCCCTGCGAAACAAGAATTTTTTTCTGAAAAGCAATGGTAGCACGATAGATAAAAAAATTGACTCCCTCTGACAGGGCAGAATGAACTGGGAACCGGTCGATAAGGGGCCCTTGTTTGCTTTTTTGTGATTCATATGGGATATAGGGGCATATCTGAGTTCACTGTGGTTATGCTACGTTAAACTGAACACTATTTTAGTTTGGAGTCTCTTCGCTTCAATAATTTTTTATCAGTTTTTCTTGATTGTCTCTGCACTTCTGCTATTTTGGGTTGACACAATGTACTAACATGTCTCGATTCGGAAGACGCTCGACATTCCGAGGGCTCCGTATATTGCATGCAGGTGGTACCCTCCTCCCTCTCTTTAATTATACCCATGGGCAGACCAGAAGTGTATTGGACTAGACTATTATTTCTGCCCCTTATGCAAGAGGGCACTCGTTATCGTATCATCAGGTGCAAATTCTGACGAATCCGGACATCGGAGCTCCGGATCTACCATCATTGTCCCCATCAGATTGGTGATTTGGCTATCAATATGAATCATATGATTTGCTGATGAGAGGTCCCCGAGGAACACTTTTTCAGCGGAAAAACTGTGCACACCATACAATAAAACGCTTATCGCCTCCATATGCTTATACTTGCCCGTTCCCACTGTTTTTGTTGTCGGTCTCTCTCTAGTTCCCGATTCGACGACAAATCACATCATTACCTGTACACTGACTCACAGTTTAAAAATACATCCATTATATCCAAAACTATACACAACATTAGACCTTTTCGGCCAACTCCTCCAACAATTTGAAGTTACGCTGCTCAATAGATCCGTTGCCCGGCAATCTAGTAGATCCCATCAAGTAGTTATCAACCTCTCTAGCACACTGTCTACCTTCCTGAATACCCCACACAACCAAAGACTGTCCTCTTCTACAGTCTCCGGCTGCGAACAAGTTATCGTTGGCAGACACTCTGTAACCCGATGGGTCCGAGGTAGTGATGGTGCCTCTCTTGGTCTTGCTGACCTCGAGCTTGTCGGCATCTGGGCCAATGAATCCCATCGACAACAAAACAACATCGGCTGGGAAGAACTCCTCCGATCCTGGAACCTCGGCCATCTGCCAAGCACCAGAGTCAGAACGCTTCCACTCAACTCTCACGGTCTTGATACCCGTCACATTACCCTCATCATCGCCAACGAATTCCTTGGACAAAACGGAGTATTCTCTTGGGTCCTTACCGTAGTGAGCGGCAACCTCAGTGTGTCCGTAGTCAACTCTGAACACTCTTGGCCATTGTGGCCATGGGTTGTCCTTTGGTCTGGCGTTAGGTGGAGTTGGCAACAACTCAAAGTTGGTGACAGACTTGGCACCGTGTCTGGTGGAAGTACCCAAACAATCGTTACCAGTGTCACCTCCACCAATCACCACGACGTTCTTTCCGGCAAGAGTCTTTCTAATGTCCTCCAATTGGTCGTCCAACAAGGCCTTAGTGTTGGAGTGCAACAACTTCATGGCAAAGTCAATGTTGTTGAACTCACGGCCTGGGATCTTCAAGTCTCTTGGGATGGTGGATCCGACAGCGAACACAACGGCATCGTTGTTGGCCTTCAACTCCTCAACGGTGATGTCTTCACCAACAGAGGTGTTGCAGACAAAAGAGATACCCTCGGCAGCCAACAAATCGGTTCTTCTCTTGACGATACGCTTGTCCAACTTCATATTTGGAATACCGTACATCAACAATCCACCTGGTCTGTCCGATCTCTCGTAGACGGTGACAGAGTGACCAGCCTTGTTCAACTGGTCAGCAGCAGCCAAACCGGCAGGTCCAGAACCAATAACGGCGACAGTCTTTCCGGTTCTCACCTGTGGTGGGTTGGCCTTAATCCAACCCTGCTCGAAACCGTGGTCAATGATAGCACACTCGACAGACTTGATGTTGACTGGGTCCTCGTTGATACCCAAGACACAGGCTCCGTTACATGGAGCAGGACAAATTCTACCAGTGAACTCTGGGAAGTTGTTGGTCATCATCAATCTCTGCAAAGCATCGTACCATCTGTCCTTGAACACCAACTCGTTCCACTTTGGAATAATGTTGGAGATTGGACATCCAGTGTCGGAGGTACAGAAAGGAACACCACAGTCCATGCATCTTGCGGTTTCCACCTCCAACTCCTCCTTGGTCAATCTGGAGGTCATCTCATTCCAGTCCTTGGTTCTCTCCTTGGCTGGTCTGTACTTCTCGTTTCTTCTCTTGTACTTCATGAAACCAAAAGTCTTGTCCAACTTAGCAACAGCCTTCTTCTCAACCTCCTTGTCCTTGATGGTGTCTTCGACATCCAAAACCTTTGGCTCGTGCTTGGCACCAGCGTGGGAGTGGACGTGACCTCTCTTGATCTTGGAAGCCTCACCGTTGGTGGCGTCGCTCTCAGGGTCTTCCTTGATAGACTTCAAGAAGTTGTTCAACTCATTCTTCTTGGCCTCCAACTTCTTCTGTGCCTCCTTCTCAAGGACCTTCTTGTAGTCGTGAGGCAAAACCTTCACGAATCTTGGCAAGATTCTGTTGAAGTCGTTCAAGATGTTGTCAGCAACCTCGGAACCAGTGTAGTGACGGTGGTCCTCAATCAAGCCCCTCAAGAAAGCAATTTCAGTTGGGTCGGTGACACCAGACAATTCAACGGTACCAGTGTTCACTCTAGTAATGAAGTCTTGAGCCATGTCCAAAACGTAAGCAATACCACCGCACATACCGGCAGCAAAGTTACGACCAGTGGAGCCCAAAATAACAACTCTACCTCCAGACATGTACTCACATCCGTGGTCACCGGTACCCTCAGCAACAATGTTGGCACCAGAGTTTCTAACGGCAAATCTCTCAGCAGCAATACCTCTGATGAAGGCAGTACCCGAAGTAGCACCGAAGAAAGCGGTGTTACCAGCGATGATCTGGTCCTCGGCCTTGAACTTGGACTCCCTTGGTGGGTAGACGATGATTCTACCACCAGACAAACCCTTTCCAATGTAATCGTTAGCGTCACCCTCTAACTCCAATGTAATACCGGAGGCCAAGAAGGCACCGAACGACTGACCGGCAGAACCCTTAGCGTTGACATGAATGGTGTCATGCGGCAAACCTTGCTCACCGAAGGTCTTAGACACTCTGTAAGCCAAAGTAGTACCGACGGAACGGTCGGTGTTGACGACGTCACAGTCGATGGTGACTGGCAAACCCTTAGACAAAGTCAACTCGGATTCGTCAATCAACTTGTTGTCGACTCTAATGTGCAACTTGTGGTCCTGCTTTCTGACACAGTGAGTAGCAACTCCTGGTCTGATAGTGTGGGCTGGGGTCAAGATTGGCGACAAGTCAATGTTGGCATTCTTAGTGTTTCTCAAGTCGTCTCTGACTCTCAACACTTCGGTCTTACCCACCATCTCGTTGATGGTACGGAAACCCAACTGGGCCATCAACGTTCTCAACTCGTTGGCAACGTAGTAGAAGAAGTTGATGACATGCTCTGGAGTACCCTGGAACTTCTTTCTGAGCTCAGGGTCCTGGGTAGCAATACCAACAGGACAAGCGTTGGTGTGACACTTCTTCATCATGATACAACCCATAGCGATCAATGGAGTTGTGGCAAAGCCCCACTCCTCGGCACCGAGCAAACAAGCAATGGCGATATCACGTCCAGTACGGATTTGACCGTCGGTCTGCAAGATAACTCTTCCTCTCAAGTCGTTCAAAACCAAGGTCTGGTGTGACTCAGCGAGACCCAACTCCCATGGCAAACCAGCATACTTGATAGAAGTCCACTTGGCAGCACCAGTTCCACCGTCACCACCAGAAACCAAAATGTTTTCAGAACCAGCCTTGGCAACACCAGCAGCGACGATACCAACACCAACCTCAGACACCAACTTGACGGAAGTTCTAGCTCTTGGGTTAGAACACTTCAAGTCATACAACAATTGCTTTAAATCTTCAATAGAGTAGATATCGTGGTGAGGAGGAGGGGAAATCAAACCAACACCTGCGGTCGAGTGTCTGGTCTTAGCAATGGACTCAGAAACCTTGTCACCAGGCAACTCACCACCTTCACCAGGCTTAGCACCCTGAGCCATCTTAATCTGCAACTCATCGGCATCGGCCAAGTAGTAAGAAGTAACACCGAATCTACCAGAAGCAATCTGCTTAATGGAGGATCTCATGGTGTCACCGTTGGCAGCAACCTGGGATCTGGCGGCATCTTCACCACCCTCACCGGTGTTGGACTTACCACCCAATCTGTTCATAGCAACAGCAATGGTGGAGTGAGCTTCCATGGAGATGGAACCGTAGGACATGGCACCGGTGAAGAATCTTCTGACAATCTCAGTCCATGGCTCAACCTGGTCAATTGGGACTGGGGTAGCAGCCTCGAAGTCGAAGTCCAACAAACCTCTCAAAGTACAGTTCTTGATGGCATCGTACTCCTTCTTAGAATAGGTCTCGTAAGCCTTCTCGTTCTTGTTCTTGACGGCATCTTGCATGGCAGCAATGGCAGCGGGATCGTTAACGTGCTTCTCTCCACCGTCTCTCCAGTGGTACTCACCGGTCTCAGGCAAAGCAACTGGCTTGATAGTCTCTCTAGTAGGGTAACCTCTCTCGTGCAAAGAGAAGGCATCCTGAGCAATGTACTCAAAGGTGATACCCTTGATTCTGGAGGCAGTACCAGCGAAACATCTGTCAACGACAGAGTTGTCAATACCCAATGCCTCGAAAATCTGGGCACCCTTGTAGGAAGCCAAGGTGGAAATACCCATCTTGGACATAACCTTCAAGATACCAGCATCAACGGCAGCTCTGTAGTTCTTGACGATCTTGTCATCTGAGAGGTTAACCTTCAACAAGTTCTGGTCTCTCATGTTGCACAAGGTCTCAATGGCCAAGTAGGGGTTGATACCGTCGGCACCGTAACCAACCAAACAACAGGCGTGGTGCACTTCTCTGGCCTCGGCAGTCTCAAGGAGAATGGCCACCTTGGAACGCTGCTTTTGTCTAACCAAGTGGTGGTGGACAGCACCTGTGGCAATTAATGCCGAGATTGGGAGTCTGTCGAAGCCAACAGCACGGTCGGACAAAATAATCACCTGCTTGTTGTCGGCAATAGCCTGAGATGCATCTTGGCAAACCTCGTCGATCTTGCTGATGTATCCCTGAATACCGTCAGCTCTGTCAAAGGTGATATCAATGTTGGCCACAGACCACTTAGGATACACCTTCTCCATGTTTCTGATGGCGATCAATTCCTTACTGGAGATGATTGGGGAGTTCAACAACAATCTGTTACATTGGTCTGGCTTCATCTCCAACAAGTTACCCTGAGGACCAACGTAACAGTCCAACGACATGACAATTTCCTCTCTGATAGGGTCGATTGGAGGGTTGGTCACCTGAGCAAACAACTGACGGAAGTACTCGTACAACATCTTTGGCTGCTCGGAGATACATGCCAAAGCGGCGTCGTTACCCATGGATCCCAATGCCTCCTTGGCCTCGGCCATAGGAGCCAAAATGGTGTTCATTTGCTCGTGGGTGTAACCAAAGGCAATCAATCTTGGGTCGGTTTGCACCGAGGTACCCTTGCTGGCAGCCAATGCCTTGTCAGTCAAGTCCACATCTCTGGCGGTCAACTTGGCAAGCAAGTCGTCGAGGGTGATCATGTTGGCGGTGACCCAGGACTTGAAGTCGAATCTGGAAGCCACCGAGGATTTCAACTCACGGTCGTCCACGATTCTTCCCTCCTTGGTGTCCACCAACAACATTCTTCCGGGTTGCAATCTACCCTTCTGCAAAACCTTCTCGGGCTCCACGTCAATGACACCAACCTCAGAGGCACAGATGATTCTGTCGTCGTCGGTCACGTAGTAACGACAAGGTCTCAATCCGTTTCTGTCCAAGTTGGCACCACAGTATCTGTCGTCAGCAAACGTGAACAAAGCAGGACCATCCCATGGCTCCATCAAACAGGCAGCCCACTCGTAGAAGGCCTTCTTGCCCATGTCGATGTGCTTGTCGTTCTGCCAAGCCTCGGGAATCATCGTCATCACAGCCTCAGGCAACGACAACACGCCGTTGATCACCAACAACTCCAAAACGTTATCGAAGGCAGCAGAGTCGGAACCTCCCTCCTCGATGATGGGATACAACTTCTCCAACTCGTCACCGAACAATGTCGACGACATGACACCCTCCTTGGCTCTCATCCAGTTCTTGTTACCTCTCAAGGTGTTGATTTCACCGTTGTGAGCAGCGATTCTCAATGGCTGAGCTCTGTCCCACGAGGGGAAGGTATTGGTGGAGAAACGAGAGTGCACGAGAGCAAAATGGGCCTCGTAGTCGGCGTTGACCAAGTCGTAGTAGTAGGCGTACACCTGGTTGGGGGCCAACTGGCCCTTGTACACGATGGTTTTGGACGACAACGAGCAGATGTAGAACCAGTTGTGCAACCCGATGGTGTGCGACGACTGTTTTCTCAAAATGAACAACTTCTTCTCGAATTCCTTCTTGTAGGATTTTTCAAATTCCTCAGGCGAGATATCCTGGCCGTAGGTCTCAGCAAATACCACTGCTGGCTGCAAAATTAATGGCTCTCTCGACAACGACGCTGGGCCCAAGATGGTGGAGTCGTGGGGCACTTTTCTCCATCCCAACACCTTCAACCCCAACGATGCGGCAAGGGACTCGAACGTCAGCTTCAGCTTCTCAAACACCGCATCGTCCTTCTTGAAAAACACATTTCCCGCACCGTACTGTCCCAATGGAGGCAAGTCCACGTCGCAGTGGTACTTGAACTCGCGCTCCAACAATTTGTGAGGCATAGAAGACAACAATCCCGCACCGTCTCCATCCTTGGGATTTAATTCTCCACCTCTGTGGGTCATATTGCAAAGCAAGCTTTTCGCATCGGAAACAATTTTGTGGGAGGTTGCGCCCTTGAGGTGGCAAGTGAAACCCACACCACATGCGTCCTTTTCGTTTTCTGGGTTGTACAAGCCCTGGGCCACTGGCAAGGTCAGAGCCCACGACTTGTTTTCTGGCACCTCGTCATAGTCGTAGACATTAGTTTTAAATTCTTCGTGGGGCAAGTAGGAGGCCATGGTATAGCAGCGAGCAAAGAGATGAAGAAGAGGATTTTTTGCAGGCTTAATTGGTGGCCACGAAGAAGAATGAAAAAACTGAGAAGGTGGGGCGAAAAATCGGTGGGGTGGCCGCTATTATAACTTGTAGAGAAAATTTTGCGAGGGTCGTGGACAGAATCACCATGGTTGCGACGGCATATAACTTGGATTCGTCCTGCAGATAGCCAGGATTTCCTCGTCTAGGGCCAATCATCGTGCAGTCGAAGGTAATGTCTAGTTGTTATCAACGGGCCGGATAACTCCTGTATCGGCGAGGTAGTATTGTCGGACCCGGCCGGTGCGGGGTGTACATGTGACTCATAGTCAGGAAGGAAATATTAATTGGGAATTGGGGGAGAGAATAGATGGAACGGTTGAAATTTACTAGTTGAGTATGTGGGTGGTGAGAAATTGCGACATGAGAAAGTCCGACCCGGATTTTGTAGCCTCATTGGTGGTGGAGTGCGTATTCGTATGAATGACTATTACCTGTGGTTATCAGATCACTGGAGGGTCTGTGCATGTCTGCAGGCACGCGGAAAATGAGGTGCTGTGATTCGGTGGCTGTTCGCGGCGATAAGACTGAAAATAGTTAACGAATACTGAGGGCACAATGTGACCGTTAGTGATTACTTCTGTAATTCTGCTACTGCGACTCTGGAACTGTGGAGCTCTGATTGTATAGTTCTAACATTTAGTTGCCCCTTGATTCTTTGTTCATCTTTTTTTTTGGGGTGAATTTTGATTTTTCCTTCCACTTTTCCGATTTCTGCTTTTTTTCCTCTAGCTTCCGTTAATTTGCAAATCTTGATCTTCTTCTAAAAAAAGTAAAATGAGGCGGCCCGCTTTCTCGGTATTCCGCCGGTTTCGGCCGGCATTGCCTACTTTACCCGATGAAGTGACTGCTTTTGACTGTAGTGATGAGAGTAGCTATTTTCTATCATGGTGATGAGAGTCAGATATTCTGATCTGAGTCAGGATGTGACTTGAACTAGTATTGTGATCTATTCTGGCAGATGCTTTGGGTAATTTCGTTTCAATCTACAAATCTAACCTTTCTGGATCTCTTGACCGTTATTATTGTATTCACAGTGCTGGGCTGACACCATGTTACTGAATTACAATTCATTTCACCATATAATTTCACCGTTAAGACTTCCTCAGAAAATCTTTTAATTCTTTCCGTGGAGTAATTCAGAGCAGTCTATTTTCCCAGACGGTAGTCTAGATTCGTAGAAAAATCGCCTACTCACAATCCACAGCCTTCTCTTCTACACACCACCACTGAGTCCATCCCAAATCGTTTCTCCAATTACTCCTAAAATTTATCTCAATTCATCCTTTCATCACTTCAACCTTTCATCTCTTCATCCTTTCATCTCTTCAACCTCCCACCCGATTTCCCAATTACGTAGAGTTTTACTACTATTCAGCTTGCAACTACGAAGATTTCTCATCTGGCACATGAGGAAAACAACAGACGTTATCTTCAACTTGAGTGTTGCCATTACTTTCCAGCGAAATGTACATCCATCAAAGCTTATTCTTAAACTCTCCATCGAAGTTATTCTTAAACCCTCCATCGAAGCTCAGAACGTCCATATTCAATGATATATCTGCGGAATATCCTTCTCACTTACGTTTCCGTTTCGGGACATTCTCCCGCCTAATTATACCGTCCTCACCACGTTGGATATTCGCTCTCCCTTTCCCATTTCTTCGCAAAAAACTCTTATTTCTTGCCCCGGTTATGATTCTGATTGTAGTTCGCTAAAATCTTTGACCGAAAATATGGCTCCTTGCATTCATTCTCTCAACCAACCTTCTTGAACTCCGTGTGCATACAAGAACTACCACCACCATCTCATCTCTTCTTCCATCATGGCTGAATCTACCCATCTGGTGGTTTTTCCGCCCGATGTGTTGGCCCGAATTGCTCCCGACGTTTCACTCCAGCGCCATTTGGCCCTCGGCCTTCGCCCCTGCTTGCGTGGGCTCGACGAATTCAGACCTCTCTACACTGCTGGTGGAAGTTTGAACAATCTCGGCATCTCGTCGGTGGTTGGCCTGGCCACTGTGAAAAATGGCTCCACTCATGTTTTCTGTGGCATTACTATCGCCATCAATGAGCTCAATATGCCCGACGAGCTTCTAGCTGCTCCCCACAACAATTCGTCCTACCAATCTGTGTATCCAGTGGTAGAGATTGCCAGAGGCCGCAATGGTGCCCCCAGCGACGAGGAGATGATTCTCTCGCAAAAACTATATAACCATGTGCTCCACCTGCGTGTTCTTCCCCAGAAAGCGCTTGAGTTTGTGCCGGGTTACCACATCACCGATGAAGAAACCGGTTCTTCTTCCATCGTGTATCCGGACGATGATTCGCTGGAGCTGGCCGAGTTGCTTGAACTCAGCACGGTAAATATCACCAAGAAACGGTTTAAATTTGTGTTATCTGCACATATCAAGGTGTTCTCCCGCTCTGGGCCCTTGTATGATGTGGTTCATCAGTCGCTCATGGCAGCATTGCAGAATGTCACCCTTCCT
Organism: Sungouiella ezoensis; assembly: GCA_030569115.1. Taxonomy (NCBI): domain Eukaryota; kingdom Fungi; phylum Ascomycota; class Pichiomycetes; order Serinales; family Metschnikowiaceae; genus Sungouiella; species Sungouiella ezoensis. The sequence continues at coordinate 84,214 of JAJMJY010000035.1, forward strand.
CGGATATACTTGTCGGACTCGGGCATTGATGCCAACGTGCGTGTTCCGGTGCGCTCGCGGGGCAACTTTGGCCACTTGAACCCGCAATCGGACTCGTTTTGCGTGGATCCCAACCCGGATTTGGCCACGAAACTTGCATTGAACTTCTCGGACATTGGTGTCTCCACGAGCTTTGGGCTCATCGAGCTAGAATCCGAGTCCACGGAAAATGCCTCTACTGAAAATTCCGTCGCCTTGTTGGCTGATTTGGAGGGTGAAGCAGAGGAAATTTGTGCAGAGTCAAAGGTGACGGTGGTTTCTACCGGAGAAAAGCTTAAAAATGTATGTGTAGTGGGAGGAGGAGCCAACGTCAGCTTGGATTCGCTCAAACAGGCGCTCCGTATCGCTCACGCCAGAGCAACCTCCATCAAGAGTTCATAATAGTGTATATTAGTATTCAAGAATGAATATTCTTACGCTTCCTCTCCGTCTGACGAGCCTGTAGGTGAAGCTAAGTTAGATACAGACGACGAGTAACCGACATTGATAGATCGGGGCAGATCCATGTCCTTTGAAATCAACCTCTGCTTTCTTTGGTTTTCGTATTCAAACTCCATGGCCTGCTCAGTCACTGGAGACCGCGACTTCTTCGTCGCTTTGGTCTGAGGCACCTCAGACATTAGCGATTCGTTTTCCATTTTAACATCTCCATCGCCGTACAAATCGTCCTCTTCAATGTCGGAGTGCTCCTTTGGCTTGGACGCTTCCGCAATTTCTGCCTGCTGATTCGTGTACTCGTCGATTTCTCTCATTACCTGTTCCAGAAGCTCTTTGAGGTTAGTCAATTTGGCTTCGAAGCTCCTGCGCCCCTCATTCAATAAATCCTTCACCGAATCGCCTCCAGCAAACAGCGAAGAGCTTCTCTTCTTGTAGAAAAGCAAATAGGCTGCTCCGGTAACGCATTCCTTTGGATCCTCGATCGGCGTGACTCTTCCATCGTTGAAGTAGTACCATTTGTTATCTCTAAAGTTCTTTGCTGAAGCTGTGTAGTGCCCCCCACCCAATCCGCCGTAGTGATTGTCAACTGCTACCAAATCATAGATAAGATCCTGATCGCCACTTTGGCTCGACATGACAAACTCACTCATATCCAAACCTTCAATGGGGAAATCAACAACCATGTTTATCTTGTCACTGAAAGATCTGGCACTTTGGAATCTCTTCAAATGAATAGTCAAAAGATCCCCAGTAGACCAAATCTGAATGGTTTTGGTGGCTCTTCTGTGCTCTTTACATCTTGGGCAAAACCACAAATCATGGTCTCCCAAAACTTCTGGAGTGCTAAAGTTTCGTAAGCAGTCATACAAAGATACCGTAGATTTTTGCTGCAAAGCAAGTTGTCTCTTGTTTTCTTCCAATTCCGGATTCGGAATATTCTCCATTTCTTCCCAGCTTTGATGTTCTGGGTCCTTTAAGTAGCTGTTGAATATTTCCAAATCCCATTCAAGAACTAAAGTAGTGTTGGAGTTAACTAGCTCGACATGGTTATCAGCTTTCTCTAGTGAAGTCTCCCGAGGGCTTGGAACGTCACTGGTGACCTCCCGATCAGAGTCATTAACTGGAGGAGCAACTGAACTTAACTGATCCACAGATGCAAAGAGTGTATTGACGTTATCCCAGTTCGAATCGCTATCTGAATCCACATCAGGCAGAGAGTGATTAACTGAAGTAGAGTCGTCTGGCGCACCCTCACGGGCAAGATCTCTATCCACAAGGACATAATCATTCTTGTCTCCTTCCTCAACAGGCTCTACCTCAATTTCCTCTTCAACTTTCAAATTGGCCACATAATCTGGGTAATGGTAGTAATCCCTCTTAAGCTTGGGAAGTTTCGTGGACAACGAAGGCAAGCTGTCAAACTGGAGCCTTCTGTGAGGTACGTTGACCATATTCGATCGAGGATCTGACTGGGTTGATGTCCTGCCAAACCTGCTTCGGAATTGACTGGGCTTATTAGGAGCTTCCTCATAGTATTTGATTTCAAACCCGAAAGCAGCACCCACGCGTGGATGTGCCAACGAGATATCTGAATCGTATCCATCTGAAAGGTCGTTATCTGAAATATCCGCATCTGAGAGTTTCGAATCTTCAGGCTCCGGCTGGAGACCAAAATTTGTGGAATCACCGACCATTACGGTATCTTCGAGTTCTGGTTTCTTGAGAAGAGGAAAATCTTCCGCCGAGAAAAACTTTTGATTAGATTCACCTTTAATTTTAGCATACTTTGACTCCATATCCGCCCTGGAAAGGATCTTGACAACTTGTTCAATCTTCCGCCTTACAGTTCCAAAGCTGTAAGTTTCAGTCTCTTTGTTCAAGACGATGAACAATGGAATACCGAACGCTTCAAGAATATTGTATGACTTATCCTCGTCCAGAATCACATTGACCAAAGGGACAATAATATCAGTGTCTGGATTATGAGGAATGATGTACACCGCCACAGAATCGCCATCAGCTATCAACTCCGTGATTGGCATAAACTTGGAGTGGCTGCCAATGTCCTGGAAGTTCTTATAGAAGAAATTGCGGAAGATCTCGAACAAGAACAAGTCTTCCTTTCGACACTTCAAGAAAGTGCTCAAATATGTCAACAAGTCATCGTAGTTGGAGTACTTGGTGAGCTCAACCTCCAATTTCAGGATGGGTGCAATGGTGTATTTGCCCGACAAATCCACAATCGTGAACTCATGGTACCATCTCTTGTTGATAGGTAGTGGCAATGTCAAGTCATTGAATGGATCAAACGTGATGGACTTCTTGTCACAAACTGGACATATCAATGTCGACTGGTAGAGACCAGTAAAGAGGTCCACAATGATGGAATCGTTTCTAAGTTTGTGCTGGTGCCAGCACTTATTTGCCAAGTCAACAACGGCCTGAGGATTGTTGACGTCTTCATCCTTCAACTCCGGTTTCTCGCAATAGGGCTTATCTTGAATACGATTAAGGTCTTCGTGGAGAGCGTCTAGAAGCCAGCTGAGAAACTCTTGCGAATCCTGTTGTTGGTAGCCGTGGAACATAGACGAGTAGCGGCCGATGGTGTACTTGAACTCTCTTGGAGTCACGTAAGTGGTGGAGGTGCCAACATCAAAGAGCTTGTGAAGCAAGTTGGAGAACGCAACAGCAACCTCACCCTTGTTGCCCAATGGGTTAGCTCTGTTCAACTCCTTCTCGTAAAGATCGAAGAAGAAATAGTAATTCACCTCCGGGAGATGGACAAGACATTGTAGGGCCGAGTTCATGTAGCACGTGTTCCCGAGATTGGACAACCCCAAGTTTCCTCCGGTGGACATGACGCTCTGCAAGTCGAGCAAGCTGGTTTCGGCGGCGGCAAGAGCCACATCTACGGGAAATTTTCTTGTGGTTTTGTCCATAACTTCCACAACCAAATGGAGACGAGAAGAGCGGATTCCCTGGCTCTGCAACGTCATGTCCAATACTTTGGGCGCCACCAACTTCTTGTGTTGCACCTTATTTACGAAAACCGATGTGGGGATCATGGAGGGCAAGTCTTCCACGTTTTCTGTGGTGATAAACCACACTCTAATTGGCGAGGGTCTAGCCTTGAACAAGTGCGCCAGAATCACCTCCTTCAACTCACGGAAAGTCTTCGATTGTGAGAGCAGAAACGTCGTCTTGCCATGGGCGCCGCCACGGGCTGCCACTGAGCCCTTGCTCAACGTATGGACAATGAAGAACGGCGCAAATCTCTCCAACACCAAACTTCCATCTTCATCAATCACCACCCGCATCACAGGCTCGCCAACGGCACCAAACTGCGTCACCAACGCATTGTATAATTCGGGGATAACATAGGTGGTCGGCACCAACTCGTTTCCTTCGGGATAAAGGTTCCCGTTCTGATCGACAATGGCGATGTTGTCGATGTTTCCAATTTCCACAGAAAGTTCTTCCAATGACATCACAGACTCCGAAAAGGCACGGTCTACTACTGCCAGAGAGATCACCGCTACGGGTGAACCCGGGTGGAGGGGTTGGGCGAGAAGCTGACGCCAAACATTTCTGGCGTCTTCCAATTCTTTGTGGGTGGAAGTTTCCGTTGATTCAGAGAGGTGAGAAGCAGCCAAAGAGGCAGTTTCCGGCGGTGGAGAGGGGCTATTAATGTACCCCGAGATATTGGATGCGGCCAATGCGGCTTCTTCGTCTCTCATGGTGGATTTGTAAGAAGATTACAATGGGCCCGAAGTGTAGTAGAGATACTCTATGTAGGCGAGATGTGGAGGTTACAACTTTTGGGACAAAAATATGGATTTCAGGGAGAGCGAGGGAAAAGAGAGAGGAAATGGGGTAAAGCGGAGATGGAGATTTCGAAAATGAGTCTGGATTGCTTCGGTTTTATCTCCACATCCTCTATTCCCTTATCCTTCTACTCATACCCAATGCACGTGACTACACAACTATAGCTCACTAGGAGCCTCTTACCAATATCCATAATTCCAATACCAAGGACTCCCATTTCCTCGGAAGCGTCTACTTTATCCACCATTTACACCCTATTTCCACCACAATGCTGGCTTCAGACGCCGTGGATTCTGTCCGCTCTGCCCAAACTGACGATTCTCACGATCATCCAGACTTACAAATCTTAGACAAGTTGTGTCTCCAAGCATTGGAGCATTTCTCCATCAACACCGATCTCCTTGCAAACTGGCAGGTGGAACTAAGCGATAGTGTATGCCACAGTGAGCTCTTGGCCAGCGCAATCTTTCAGGAAGTGATTTTACTGTTTCCCCATTCAAGGTTATACTTTGAGAAATCCCATAGAGATGCCCTCGTTTCGTGCTTAAAAGACCTCAACTTGCTCAACGTGAGCATCTACTTTGATTTCCACATGATTGTCTACGAATTGGTTTACCAGACGGTGGCGTCGTCATATACCGGGAAGATCCAGCTCCTGAGACTCCACATAGTCCCAGCACTTGTAGACGACTGGCTAGCGTATGTAGAGAACGTCTCGGGTCGATTTACGGCTCACGAACTCAAGGTTGCTGGTGCAAAAATCAGGTTGCTCAAATCGTTTCTCGAATTGGGCTGTGAGGTGAAGCAGATGAAGAGGCTCATTAATCCGTTGTTCAGCAGATCTTCGAGGGTACTGGCGGCCGTCAAGCTGGTTTTCCTCGACTTGTTGGTGTCGTCGCTCGAACTCTACCCATCGCATTTCACCTTTTTGGTGTTCAATAGCTTCATTGGCAAGACCCTTGCTGTTCCCTTCTCCAACGACGTTGGATTGCTGCAGTGTCTCACACTAAGCTGCTGGTTCAAAATCAATAATGTGTCTCAGCCTGCTGGCGACGCTGATGAGATTTCGGTGGTGACGTTGTTCCTGTTAGCAAATGCTTCTAGCAGTGATTCCACCGTTCTCAAGCTCCAACTCATCAATTTCGACCAATTCATGGTGGAGATCCACAACAAATCCACGGGATCAAGAATCCAATTCACTTTCAACCAGATTCTTCAGAAGACTTCAAATTCAAACCAGGGTTATACCTACGTCTCATTGACCTATGATTCGTACCAGAACCTCAATCTATTTATTGATGGAGACTACAGCGAATCGATTCCCTGTCCCCAGCTCTCCAAGACGTTCAGCTCATGGAACAAAATCTACATTGGCCAGCTACTTGATGATGAGTCCGCCCACAATGCTTTCAACAGAGTGGAATTGCTCCTCAAGGATCTCAACATTCTCAACCTTGCATTGCCTTATGAATGGGTCAGTATTCTATACTTGTTAGGTATTGGTTTTGATTGGAGCCACCGGGAGTTCTCTGAGGATAACATTGTCAATTTTGTTTCGAGTCTTAGTCCGAAGCAGTATGTGAAGCTAGGGTTCCGTTGCAGAGAGATTATTGATATTAAGAAGAAATCACACACATCAGGATCGAAGCACAAGCTTCTGTCTCATCTCTCCAGCATTCGCAGCCAGTCCAGCTCAAAGGCTGAGATAACTGACAAGAAGATGATTGTTTCGTTGCTCCTCAGGGCAAGGCTCACTACGTCTAATTTCCTCTTCGAAAGCAACGAATCTGGTTTCGTTGGACATCTACAAAAGCCCCAAAGTCTGGATATACTCATTCATGTGTCCAACCCAATCCATGGGTCGATCTTTTGTTTGGGTGGGGCGAACTTGCTCTTGACCTTAATTGAGGTATTGACGAAAGACCATTATGAAGATGAAACCAATCGCGACAGACTATTCATAAGGAGTGTCGAACTCTTGTTGCAGTGCTTGCTGAACAGCTGGAGGATCAACAAAGAATTTGACAACATTGATGGCTATAGCATTCTCGCTCTCTTGATCAAATTCTACAAGGACAACTACAACCGCACGCTTACATTTGAAGTTGACAATTCATCGAACGTACTGCCTCTCGCCAGTGCAGACTCCTCCATAACCAGCTTCACAGAGCATAAAAGTTTATTGAAGATTTTTTTGGAGTTCTCGGGATGCTCCTTGACTAACATCTACGATTCTGCCATTGAGAGTTCGCTTGCTTTCAAATTTTTGGTCTTGAATTTTGACATCTACTCGGGTACACCAGACTTTGCATTGCAGCAGAAATATTTGCAGATGCTAACGAAAGAAGGGCGCTACCATTCTTACAACGTGAAGGAGCTAACGAAGATGAAGATATTGAAGCGACTTATCCAATTCATTAAACTTCAGTTTCTTGAAGATAATCTGGAACAGAAGGACTTATATGAGCTTTCGTCCACCTTATCTTCTTGGATTCAAGCAGACATTTCTGTGGACACCATCCGAACCGTGTCTCAATTCATCATTTTTGCGTTGTATGGATCTGCAACCAACGATGTGGCTCGAAAAGTTGGATTGGAAGCGCTCCAGTCTCTTACAAACAAACTCTGTGATCCCAATTCTTCGATAAAATCGCTCAAAAAGTTCTCTCGTTCCATAACCATCCACTGGATTTTATTGCTCTTGAGCTATCGCTCAGAATACGAACCAGAAGCTAAGCGTGTGGTTTGCTACGGAATCACCCTTTTAGTGAAACTTCTACGAGTGTTGGGCCCTCACATAATCAAAAGGTTCTTCCGCGTGAACAAGGGCCTCGATGTTCTTACGAGTTTCGTGCAACCTTGGTGGAATCTGGATGAGGTGAACAGCCTTCTCTTCCTTGCTTCTTTCGAGACAGAGATTTCGACTTCCGGTATGAGCGAATACTCTTTGCCCAAGTTAGTAAGGAACAAGAAGATCACCCAAAGCAGTACTCTTCCAATGCCTGACTTCATGCTCATGTTGAACAATATGGCTCTCACGGGAATGTACAAATTAAGTCTGAAACACGGAAGAATCTTGAGTGTACCAAGTTCTCCGGTTAGAGGAAGCAATGGGAACCTGCCTCAAGATGAAATTTTCGATAATTCGTTCGATGTGCTTCATTTGATTAATCAATATTCCGAAGTAATTGAGGTCGGTTATGCTGAATCACCAGCACTTCAACAGGCATTCACAAGCAAAGAATGGCTTGAGGGATCGATCGAGCTCTTGGGATATTTGAAATTGTCGTTGACTTGGTCAAGCTCCCAATTCCTTCGAAACTTCGGAGACTGTACTGACAGATATGTGACTGTGACAAGTGCAATCTTCATTTCGAAGTTGATGAACATCAAGCAGCTTTTTTCAATTCTCAATTCATTGAATGAAATAACTTCTCGCATAGTCTTGGATTCCATTTTTCCAAAGATCTTCAGACATATCAACCAGTTTGTTGAAAATACCAATTTTATCTATAAGGAGAAAGAATTTCTCACTGGCTCGATAGAATTGCTCAATTATTACAACAAAGAATTCTTGTTGCAGAACTATTATGTGAATCCAGATGATTTGAATTCGTTTATTACTTGCATTGTTTTTGTCATGGAGACGTGCCTCTCGAACCCCAATCACAAGAAGGGTATCCTGGAGCTCTCTGAGGTGTTGGGAAATGCAATTGTTTTGAAGCTCTCGAGCATCGACTATCCAAGTACTCAGGATGATGAATACGATCCAGTCTTCGATGCAAAATTCGCCAAAGAGCTCGATGAAAATGTCAAGTTCATAATGTACAAGCTGGCCGTGATATTGCAGAGCGGACTTTTGTCGGACGTCTATTTGAGGCAGATTATTGAATTGTTCATGGGTAACTTTTTGAAGTTGAGTGTGGACAATCAGTTAGAAATCGCTGAACATCTCCTAAACTTCTTGAGAACTGCGTATATGATGCGTCAGGAATCATTTGCAAGCATAGTTAACATGTTGAATAGCCTTTCAGATTACCAAAATTCGGCTGACATTCTTATAAGCTTCTTTGAGAATTTAACAACGCATAATGACGAGGAGACTATCAAGCAGTTGCAGAAGTTCCCCACCGTCAGGCACATTTTCCTCAAGAATTTTCATTTCAGAGTTAGTAAATTGAAGGATACTGGCATGGTGAAGGCAATGGATATGATCTCAGTCATGTTGAATAATGGTGGCAGCCTTGGGTACATGGACAACATATACATCAAGAGTTTTGAGAAAGATTGTCAACGTCTACGAATGTCAACCGTCAATACCGAGTTGACCAAGTACAACAGGGAGCTACAGGATGAGCAGGAGAACAACACCTTCTTCATTGGAGCTTTCAACGCTTTGAAAATAGAAGTGGTCAGAATCTGGATGGATTCATCCACCCAGAGTAGCGATTATATCTTGGACTACATTGAAGGTGTTGACAGAATGAGGAAGTTGTTGGTTGTTGAGAATCAGTTGGCAGAGTCAGAGCGGTTGACGTATAACGTCAAGGTTCCTATCAAACACATCGAAGGAATGAATTCAGCCACCTCCGACTTCGAAGATTACAGCTTTGCCTTTGCGTATTCTGGAGTTAACACATTGAGTTTATCTGAGAATCCATTATTAGGCTCAGAAATGGAAGATTATGAAGAGATTGATGAGAACCCAGAGGGAGAGAATGACAATTCCGGGGCGATGGTGGAAGACAGAAATCGAAAAGTTCTTCGAAGTTTGTACATGGGAGATCAGATACAGACACTATGGAATGTATCTAGAATCAATGGATTGGATGCTGTGGAGAGTCTCATGATCTTGGGATTCAGCCATCTCTACTTGACAGAAAACTACTTCCTCTGTCCAGATGGTAATGTGGTGGAAGTCCACGAGGCGCCCATCGAATCCAGAGACCCATATTTGCAATTGATCAAATCGCAATCACCTCGGCCTGAAGCATCAAAGACACATCGGACCAAGAGTTGGAGCTTGGACACTTTGAGTTCTATTTCCAAACGGAAATTCCTATTGCGCGATTGTGCTGTGGAAATGTTCTTCAGTGACGGTGCAAGCATTCTCATCACTTGTTTGTCATCGAAGCAAAGAGATTCTGTGTACACAAAGCTTTCCCCCTTTGCTAATGGGAAAGGATTGGATAAGGATCTTGCGTCGACTTTGGAAATGTCATCTAATACTCTGCAACATCAGAATCCATCAAGCTCTGTTTCTTTCTTTGGTCCACGCATTGCGTCAGCATTTTTGAATAGCTTTAACTCTTCCCCTGCATTCCTTGCTGCCACCAAGAAATGGAGAATGGGCAAAATGTCTAACTTCTACTACTTGATGACTTTGAACACTTTGGCAGGAAGAACATTCAACGATCTTACTCAGTATCCTGTTTTTCCTTGGGTGATTGCAGATTATGAAAGTGAAACACTAGACCTCTCCAACCCTGCTACTTTCCGTGATCTCTCTAAGCCAATGGGTGCCCAGACATCAAATAGGGCAAGACAATTTGAAGAAAGATACGAAGCATTGCAAAGTTTAGGAGACGAAAATGCTCCTCCATTCCATTACGGTACCCACTACTCATCCGCCATGATTGTGGCGTCATTCTTGATTCGATTGAAGCCATATGTCCAATCATATCTCTTATTACAAGGAGGCAAATTCGACCATGCGGATCGCTTATTCAACTCGGTTGGGAAAGCCTGGCTGTCGTCATCCAAGGATAACACTACCGATATCCGGGAATTGATTCCAGAGTTCTTTTACCTTCCTGAGTTCTTGGTCAATCTGAACAATTTTGAGTTTGGAAAGCTCCAGAGCGGAGAGCCCGCCAACGATGTACATCTTCCCAAATGGGCTCACGGAGACCCTAAAATCTTTATTGCAAAGAACAGAGAGGCGTTGGAGAGCCCATATGTATCAGCAAATCTACACAAATGGATCGACTTGATATTTGGATACAAGCAAAATGGGCTAGAGGCTGTGAATGCACTTAATGTATTTCACCACCTGTCATATGATGGAGCTATTAATCTTGATAAGATCAAGGACGACGTGGAGAAGCGAGCAGTGATTGGCATGATCAACAACTTCGGACAAACGCCCATGCGGTTGTTCAACAAGCCACATCCTCCGAGAGAGATATTGAATCTTCCCGGCAAGTACTTGTCGATGTTCGACATTCGGAAAAAGCCTCCCCACCAGACCTTTGAGTCGAAGTTGAGTCTCCCGATTCAGAAACTCGAGATCAGTTCGAAAACAAAGAATCGAATTGGACGTCCAGCTTGTGCCTCTTCGGAAGATGACCTTTTGATCCGAAAACCGTCACATTACCTGTCGCAGATTCGATGTGGATCGCTCGTCATCAATACCACGCTCTTCATGAACTTGCACTCTGCAGATATCACCACGTTACTACAAATCGGGAACAAACAACTTGTCACGGGCTCGTCGGAGGGAGTAATCCACGTATGGAAGTGCACAATGAAGCCTGCGCTAATGGTGTCGAACCAGCACATTCTCCGGGGCCACTTTGCTCCGATTACATCGTTTGCCTACTGCAAGACCTTCAAGATCTGTTTGAGTGTGGACACGGACGGAGTGATTATCCTCTGGGACTTTGCGCGGTTCAACTTTGTCCGCAAGATCCCCCTGCCCGTCTCGTCAGAAAAATCCAAGGTTCTCGTGACCATTTCCAACGATACTGGCAACATCTACACTGTGCACTGCACCAAGTATGCGAATACTGTTAGTATTTTCACCATCAATGGCGAGAAAATCCTTGAGACAAAGCTCTCACCGGGCCACGTGTCATCCATCGCCATAGCCGGTCTCAACGACACGCTAGTAGAATCGCCCAAAAACGATTTTCTCCATTCATTCTGGGCCAGTGAGATTTTAGTGGTGTCCACTTCTGTCCCACATAAAACTCTCCAGGTGTACGAGTTTAGTGCGAACCAGATATGGCTGCTCAAACTTGTACAAACCATTGAGCTTTCCACAGAGGGCCAAGTCTCATGTATACAAGCGTCCAAAAACATTGTTGTTGACCACGATGAAAAGCTTACCACTGGCCATCTCAGCGTGGTATTCGGAACTTCTGACGGAAAAGTGTATGCTCTATGACGGACCCATCGGAGTTAGAGGCTAAGTTCCTGTAGGGAGAATTCCTGTCAGGTAGGGACGTCCTTGAAGCGAACCAGCATTAGCGGCCCAAACCATCAAACTCAGGCAAAAAAGCCCGGCAAAACTGCTCGCCGTGCGGATAATGTCGGTTCTACCCCCCATTTCGCTTCGTACCGTGGTACTCTGTTTGGCATGGTACCTGGTGCTGTCATTTACGTCGCAAGTCACTAAAGTGATATTGGGGAAACTCGCCTATCCGTTCTTCCTCTCACAAGCTCAATTCCTCATAGGAACGTTGCTATCGTACGCATTCATCGTGGGTATCCAGCGATATCCTAAAATTAGGGATAGTTTCTCCCCTGGCATTGTGCCTCATGATCTCAATAAGAGCATTTTCAATCGCAACGTGCTCCTCAAGGTGATGCCGCTAGGCATCATGCAATTTATTGGAAAGTACTTCTCGCTTAGTGCCACCCTGGTTGTGCCGGTTGCAACTGTGGCCAGTGTTAAGACCCTTTCGCCTATGTTGATTGTGGGAGGCTACCGGGTGTTCTACAGGGTGCGATTTCCCATGGTCACGTACTTGCTGTTGACGCCATTGCTTGCGGGTGTTATCATGATGATAATGGCTGACTCCGAGGTGAAATCTTCTGAGCAGGCCAATCCGTTCTACCTTCCAAGACTAGACGAGGAACACGTTCGTGGCCTCACCTACTGTATCATTAGTACCATCATTATGGCTTGTCAACACATATACGGCAAGGAACTCATCACCTGGAACAAGCTGGTGATCACCAATCCTGTGTCGCTCGTTTTGAACATAGATCCTTCCAGACCGGGGACTCCAGGCGGCCGCAGTCCTCAATTTGTAGCGTCTCCCGAAATGCTGTTGCGGGGTTTGCTGCCATTGTCGTTCGCTAAACACTTTACTCAGCGTCGAGATGCTGTGAGATTGCCATATTCCGTGCTGGACTTGCGTTTAGATGAATTACATCTACAGCAACAGCTGCTGCAGGCGCTTCCTCTGCCGCATCTCCTGCCTTACTCACAGGGTAATCATTATTTCGAGGAGGTGCAAGAAGGAAAGACATCGACAAATCCGCTCGCTCAATTTGCGCCCTCCAACGGCTCCGCCAAGCCGGAAAAGTTCACGGTGATATTCTTCATTTCTCTCATTGGTTTCTGTTTCTCGTTTGGTGGTTTCTTGTTCAACGAAGCCACCAGTCTTCTCGGCAGCATTCGAGACCCAATTTTGTTCCAAGGCACTCTTCAGGACAAGAAGGATGTGTTCTTGGTGGCCATTTTAATTCTCTTGGACTCGTTGTCTCACTTTGTGCAAACGGTTCTTGCCTTCATTCTACTTGGCTCTATTCCTACGCTTTCCTACTCGATTGCATCCATGCTCAAGCGTATAGTCATTATTTTGGTGAGTATCCTCCTAGCAGTGGACACATCTTCAGACTCGTCAGATAAGTGGTTTGGACGAATTTCAACGCCGCAGATCAGAGGATTGGGATTGATCGTCATTGGGCTCTACTGCTACGATCGGTGGGGGTCCCGAAGCTTGAAGGAGAATAGGACATAATCAGAGCTGTCGTTTTATGAACTGCGGTGATCACGATGTTATGTGGTAAGATTCACCACCGTGTCTCAGATCTCGTCTATGTCTATGCATAATGAATGTTTGGAAAGGCTAGAATGCACAGTTGGCATGCGGCACGCAAAGATCTAGCTGCAACGAATCACAGATTTCACCTCCCGGACCATAACCAACCACGCCCGCAAATTCCGTGACTACCCCCGGCAAAGCCGTGACTAGTCCACTCTAGAATGAGTTGTAGAGAGCCGCAACCGTAGAATGAAGACGAGCTTCCGAATTGTGGCCCTACAATAATACGCATTCAGTACAATAGAGAAGAAATAAATTTTCGTGGAGGTGCGCTGCTTATATATTGTGGGAATGTGCGGCCGGGTAACCGCACTAGCTTCTCAGTACTAGACTAACTATAATATCTACATTACTACATTAGCTCAAAACATAAGATGGTACAATATTCTATTTTTATGCTTACATATTTTGCTGCTGCTGCATGTGGTTTGGGATTTACCGGCCGAATTGTGGGAATTCCCGAGGATGCTTTGGAGATTCAGAATTCGGGGGTCAAATCACCAGTTGTTAATGGCCTCAATTACCAGTCCAGAATTGACGTCAGGCTCACGCCAATAGTGGAATCGAAAACTACAGAGTCAAATGTATTGCCTGTGAGAAGATCATACGATTTTGATGTTTCTGGCTTACACAATGGCGAGTACCAGCTCACTATTAATAGTTATGACTTTACCATTCAGAATAGCCGCTACAAAGTGGTTGTGGATGAGGAAAATATCAGTGTTTATGAAGATAAGTTGGGTGCCAAGGCATTGAATCAGTCCTCCATGCAGATTGTGGGACCCAAGCGCCCACTTTTCGTGGAAGTGGTAGGTTATAAAGAGTACTATGAAAGTCCTCAAGGTAAAATCACGGAAATGGTCATGAACAGCCCCTTCGGGTTCATTTTCAAGAACAGTTTGTACACGATGTTATTTGTGGCGGCGGTGGTGACTATGGTTTTGCCATACGTTATTTCGATCATTTCACCTGAGCTTGCAGAGGAAATGAAACAGAGTGGAAATCCGAAAATGGAATCCAAGAGTGAAATCCAGTCGCCAGCACAACCACCAGCACAGCCACCAGCACAAGTAATTCCTAAAAATACTTCTGGAAAAGCAAAAGGCGCCAGGCAAAGAAAATAAGACCCACAATTTGGTAACGACTAATGGCCCAGCAGGTGGCGCCCACCACAGAAAAAGCACCACAAAAAAGAGCAAATTTGGAGTAATTATCCGCGCTGCCGTCGCCAATAATGACTGCACCGACGGAGACCAAAGAGAATTCCCACGCTAGAGAATGTATACATAAGGCCATATCTCTGGCCAAATTGGTCGACTTGGGTGATGGAGCCAAGACAGAGAGGGGTAAGACTCAAAATGGACGAGCTGAAGAAACCACAAAGCAGAGAAAACACATACAAACCTGCCGCCTGCCGGCTTGGAGCCAAAAGGTACCCAGCAGGCGAAAATGGACATTGAAAAACCGGTCAACATCAACACCATCACATTGAAAGTTCCGTAGATGTCAGCAAAATGGCCCGGGATGTATCTTCCGAGAATCCCGGTAGCATTAAGTATCGTCAACTACGTCAAAGAGTTCTTTTCCGAGAAGCCATGGGCAATGGCGTATGTAGCAAGATAGGTGAGAATACTCATGAGGGCGATTTCGGTAAAAAAACACCCCGAGCACCAAGAACGAGAATCGGGGGTCTTTGAACGCAGTGAGATCGAAAGCGTATCGTGTGTGTTGCATTAGCTTCTTTGTCTTTGCCAAATGTTCGGAGTCCTCTGGCAAAATAGTTCTGCGGAATCGTGATTTCACCAACACAACCGAAGCCACCAGACCCGCCAAACAGATAAACCCTACTATACGAATTCCCCATGCGAAACCCACCCTCGAGTATAATTGCTGAAGAATGAGCGGCCATATGGTTCCGCCCACCGAGCCTCCCAATGTGGCCAAGCCAATTGCTTTACCTCTATTGAGCAAGAACCAGTGACTTACCACCGAAATCAACGGAGTGATTGCGAGCGCATGTGCGGTGCGCATGCATAGTAAGAGGGAGAAGATAAAAGCTACAATCGACTTTGAAAAGCTCACTGCTATGAATCCTCCGAAGAGGAGAATGGTGGACGCGATCAAGAGAGAAGTGCCTCCTCTGGAGTCAAATACCGGGCCAACAAACACTCCAAGGAAAAACGGCAAGCACATGTAGATGGAGAATACCCAAGAAACAGACGACACCTTCTCTCCTGCCAACTGATGGCTCGATACATATGCCTGAACGGCTCCAACAGCGTTGTGAATTCCAAAATTGACTATAAGGCCTGTGTGCGATCCGACAACGACACTGATTGCTTTCCAGCCGCCGTCGGGGAATTGATCGGGAGAGCCCTCTCTATTAGAAGTGGTTTGGAGATTTTCTGTGGAATGAACTGGCGAAAACGAGGTTACAGGGTTCAATTCTGGTTCGATTGGGTGGACTGGAGCAGGGCCCGAACGAATAGATATTTCTGGGGAGACAGGCCGAATAGTTGATTCGAGAACATCGAGTTCGAGACTTTTGCAAATTTTGGTGGGTGTGAGAAACAATTGGCGAAATTGGTGAAGAATTGGCGTCAATTGCGTTGAAGTTAGTGTAAGAAGTGTAAAGATGGAAATGCGCTTGAAAATGAGTCAGATAGTTGCGAAAGATGAACCCTGGGTTGATTTGGAAATTGAAGGGAAAGCCGTTTGGGTTTCCAATCAGCAGTTTCCAATTTGCTTGCTGTCAGCCGAGTTGAACTAGATATGATATCTGTCACGGACAATAATGTGGAACCGTTACAAACTTTTCGCAAGTCGCAGTCTCAGTTCGTAAGTTTCACTAGTGAGAATTGGAGGTGAGTACAGGCTTCATTGAATGCTGTAAATGTTATCAGAGTCTAAAATCTTCTGGTTTTGAATGGCTCCTACATTTTCTACTAGTTACGGCGCCTAGTTGTGCCCTTTTCGTTGAAACATCTAAGCATTTAGGTATCATCGAACGCACTACACAGTACTACTGTAACCATGCTTAACACAACTATATTTAACACTGAGTGGTCAAATTGTATCTCGTATGATTCTGCTATGCTTCATGGTGGGCTGCCTCTCTTAATACAGCATCCATCCACATGCTTCAATTACTCGTTTCCAAACTTTTCCTCGAATTGCATGTCTGCACTGTAATCGGGTTTCTTCTCAAAAGCCGGATTCGACCACCCATTGACATAGTCGAAGTCTGTCTTCACCCAATGCGCAAATGGATAGGTAGGCAACGTCTTCAATGGAGTATCGTCCAGAATAAGCCCCAAATCCTTCTGTCTTTGGATCAACTCATCCAAGTAGCCCACAACGTGATCACGGATGAACCCAAAGTTCTTATACTTGATGATTTTCTCCGGTCCCTCGTAGAGAATCTTCTTCAAAAGTGAAGGAACATTGGGCTCGTCCTTCATCTCGTCAATCGAGTAGAACACTGGATGGTTGGTGAAGATAATAGCCTTAGATCTGGGCAATCTGCGCAATGTCTGTCTCTCCACACGCACATTAAATTGATTAGCATCAGTTGACTTCATCTTCGCCTCCAAGTTAGGCACAAACTTAGGCAACTGGTAGATGTTGTTGATCTTCAACTTGTGGTCCCACGTCATGTACCACGAGGCTCTTTCTACCGGGTTGTCGGGCTCCAAACGCTCAAACCACCTCTCCATGGATTTCTTCAACTTCTCATGGTAGTAAGGCACGTCGTCATGGATCACATCCAAATGCTTTCCGACTTTCTCGTCAATACCAAATGATCCTCCAGGGAACGGCACTGCTGCAGCCACCAAATAATGCATACCATCTTTGGGGTTCTTCAACACAACATAGAAGTCTTCTTTGGCCATCTTGGTCACGTAAAGCAATGGGTGATTCTTGAGTGGGAGCGTCATATCCAAAATCTCCTTGGTCAATTCGTTGCGCACCACTTTTCCCTTTTCCTTCTTGTCCACCAATACGGTGAATAACAATGGGTACCGCTCAATCATATGATCGGCAACAGTTTCCATTAACTCCATGCATGCATCTTCAGATTCTGGGAGCCAGTCGATGTTTTCGCGGCCGTACTTATGCCAGATCCGTTGCTTTTCTTCGATGTAGTGACAATAATACTTGTCCATGTCCAACCAGTGGTTAATATCAAGTTTGAAGATCGACATGGTTTGATGGTATGGCCATCTGAATGGTCTCCAAGGTCTGTCGTCGTAATTCTTGACCTGATCCGGCGTGATCATGAGAGGTGTGGGCTTTGGAAGCGGCTGCAGCGCTCCGTAGGTGGAGTTTTTTCTGCTTGCTGCTGGAGTCGAAGGTCTCGATGTGCTAACATAAGTGTAGTAGAATGCTGAGATATGGGTTCTGACGGGTTTGGATGAAATAAGAAGAGCCAAAACGGCCGTCAAGAGTGATAAGAGCACCACGTCTGTCATCTGTGATTCTGAGGAAGTAAAAAAAACAGAGTCTGCAAACCAGATTAATATATCTGGACTGGTGGTTGTTGAGGTGATAAGGATATCTTGTCTGAAAATGGCTGCGAAATACTACACAGGTCTGCCGGGTCTCTATTCCTGATAAGGAATTACTCGTCGTACGAGATCGATATCGGAGGAGCCAACCGGTGCAGGAAGAAGCAATGGAAAAGGAAGTGGTGTTGAAGAAAGGAATTAAGTGTGAGAATGGAAAAGTGTAACGTTTTGTTTCCTGAAATTGGATGGAGGTGGATCGATTCGGGCATGAACAAATCGAATGATTCGCAAGGATAGAAATGGTCAATTGTGCCTATACTGTCCGATTGTTGACAAGGAGTAGTGAATGCTGTCAAGTAGTAGAAAAATGGATTATTTAGGTATCTGGAAGGTACTCGCTGGGAATGCTTGTCAAACAAATATGAGAAAACCGCATTGACAGGCAAATCTTAGAGGTGGTTCATCGGGCCAAGTATTGGGTTGGATTGGTATCTAAGGTACATCGCCTGCATCCAGAAGATCGATTTGATTAATGAACCTGACTTTCGAGATTTTGTCAGTTGCGTTCTCAGAGCTGAGCCATAGAATTACAGACACTATGCTCAATCCCGAGCTGTTTTGCAGTTCTTTTGGGTATTAATGAGAGTCCTTGCGCTATTTCGCTCTTTCCACTACATTATTGCCGGGAATCTAGTTGCTCACGTAGTGACACATCTAGTCTTACAGTAATGAGGCATAAGCATGCACTATTGGCATGAAACGAAAAGGTAAAAACTTACTTGGGAGAAACAATACAAAATAGAAAATCAAGGGTGATGGTTTCATGCACTTAGGCGAAATGCAGGCGAATCATCTGAAGGCAGGTGTCATTTCAAAGAGCGCTGGATTTTGCACCCAAAACTCTTCACTTGATTCATTAAGTCCAAGGATCGGTACGTTTGACAGATATCCTTTTGCAGCGAAAGATGCTGAATATGGGTGAGTTTAGATGACATTGGATCAAATGGAGAAGTACGCTAGGATTTAGCGAACCCGAAAACGAATACGACTTGATTTCTGAGAAAGGCATTTAGGAAGTAATTGTAACTTCTCGAAATGAAGGCATCCCGACGTATTTGTATGGCTGTCCAAGTTACTCTCTTAACAAACTACCCCTTCAATCGTTGGAAAGGTTTATAACATCCGCTGGTCGTAGCATTGTTGGGCTCATCTGTAGATACCCATACTAGTATGTCTGCTGTGCCAAATCTATAGTTCATTCTGTGTAATAACCCTATAGATTTCAGTAGTATCATTTGCAACCAATGGCTCAGTGCTCATTTTCGGACTTTGCCTCTAATCACCATGAAATCTAATATTCGAGAACCCAGTTTAAACTTTTCCCGGATCCACATCATTTAGTCTTTCAATCTTGGGCCAATTCGTACTGACGATATATGTATCTGCAAGCCATACCACAATTACAAACTCCTTTCTCTCAATCAGAAGTTTTTTGACTTGCAACTAGCTGGTGCTCCAGCTGCCACCTACCTCATGTCTACAATCTCTTCATGAAATGTACATTTTATATGACAAATAGTGCTCTCGCCCTATAAGTGGAAGGAACCTCCCCCTCCGTTGACAATCGGGTCTCACCCACCATCTAATTAAACATTATAAAAAGAAAAGAAGATATCGAAGACCAAAGACCACTGCCGCAATCTTACAATCTTCTACCTCTTCTACCACCCTTTCTTCTGGTGGAGTCAGATGGAACTGGGGTAACGTCCTCAATTCTACCGATTCTCAATCCGGATCTGGCCAAGGCTCTCAAAGCGGACTGACCACCTGGACCGGGAGTCTTAGTCTTGGTGCCACCAGTAGCTCTGATCTTGATGTGGACAGCGGTAATTCCAACTTCCTTACACTTGGCAGCGACGTCCTGAGCAGCCAACATGGCAGCGTATGGAGAGGACTCGTCTCTGTCGGCCTTAACCTTCATACCACCAGTGACTCTGGCGATAGTTTCCTTACCGGAAAGATCGGTAACGTGGACGAAAGTATCGTTGAAAGAAGCGTAGATACGAGCAACGCCAAAGACTTGGGAACGGTCTGGTTGTTAGTATGGAGCAGGGGTGTCCGGGTTGTATTCCATGGAGAATTTCCATGCGATGGATCAATGGATGGGTCAAAATTCATGGGGATTTCACCAAAGTGGAGGGCTCGATGGCGCGAATTCAGATGGAAAGGTCAAATGGACGATTTCGGACTCGGATGCTTTGAGGTTAAAGGATGCACATACCAGCAGACATTTTTACCTGGAGTGTAGTATGAGAAGTATGAAGAAAGTCTGTGAGAAATTTTCCTGGGATGTGAGAATGGTGTGCATGTAGACGGGGAGCGGTGTGTATGATGAGTGCACGTGATTGAATGAATGTTAGGGCACCAGCCCTGCTTATGTTAGAGTTACGCCAGGTTTATACATTTATTACTGTCAAGGAAGAATATGGGGATGATTGCTGTGGATGAGATGATGTAGAATACGTGATCTAGAACACTCAAACTAGAATATGCAATGAGGAAAGCTGGAGATGTACAAGAGAGATCATATGAAGAACTGCAACGAGAAGATGTAAATGGAATTGATGTTTGGAATATGCAACATTTCAAGAATACGAAACTTACTAGAACTTGAAACATTCTTCGTAATTTGTTCATAAGATGTAGAGCACTTCCTGATATTCTCATGAGGATTACCCAGTATTCTACACTATTCCGATATAGTGAATACTTGAACATTTGAGGTAAATCGATTACACAATTAGAAAAGCTATTGACAGCACTCATCCTATAATTTCATTCAGCCCTCCCATAGCTCCCGCTACCCACTAATAATCTTCACAATCTTCCCAAACACTATTGTCTCCCTCATCTACACTCAGTTTCAAATGTATGTATTAATCTACTAGTACAACCCTTAGTAAACGAAACCCAAGATCTTACCAGAAACGTGCTTTCTTCTAGCCTCCTCGTGGTCCATGATACCAGCAGAAGTGGTCAAGATAACGTAACCAAACTGTCTGGCTGGCAACAAGTTGTCGGTCCATCTCTCAATGTCACCGATCTTGACGTTGAATCTTGGAGAAATGACACCACACTTGTTCAATCTACCGTTCAATTGAACAACAATCTTTCCAGATCTGTGGTCGTCAATGTACTCGAACTCACCAATGTAGCCGTGCTTCTGCATCACCTGCAAGAACTTGATGATGACCTTGGAGGAAGGTCTGATCAAGACTTGACGCTTACCGGTCTTCTCGGCGTTGTTAATGGCGTTCAAGGCGTCAGCAAGGACGGAGGTTCTGGTCATTTTGGATTGGTGGAGAATGAAAAATGTGTGGAGATTTTTTTCTAGTGAGAGTGTGAGACACCCGTGCCGCTCACGGGAGAAAAGACAGTCACAGCCATAGTTAAGCGAGACATCGGGTTGTATGCAGCGCCAGGTCTGGCTGTCTGCACTCCCTCCACTCTCAGTGTCTGCGAACAGAAAAACTTTTCTGCTCAATACTTCTAGAGACATTGAACAGTTAAGATGCCTGTATGTACAAAGCCATATTGAAGAATAGGCCAAGTGAAACGAATGATTGTGATGGGATGGTTTTGTTATCTAGATTGTTGTTTTGACTGTTGGGATAACTGAGGTGAAAATGGGGACATCTAGCGTTCTGGAAATCTAGGAAAATGTGACTCAGCTAAGTGATATCTGCTTGTGTAACAGTGTTGAGCTTGGGAATAGATTCCACGTTCATGTTCAACGTTATGGTCCAGTTTTCAGAGTGCCAGGATCCTTCTCAGTCTAAGTCAGTCCAGCTAGTTGCCATCAGATATCACATAACTATCATATAACTATGATATTACTATGATTCTGGTAGTCACCAATAATTGAATACCACCTTCACAATATTCAGGTTCCTTTGACCGCGTTTCGCCGATCCCCATATACTAACATCCAGGCTAACAAATCTTTCAGAACCAAGCAAAAGTTGGCTAAAGCTTCCAAGCAAAACAGACCATTGCCTCAGTGGATCAGATTGAAGACTGACAACAAGATCAGATACAACGCTAAGAGAAGACACTGGAGAAGAACTAAGTTGAACATCTAAGTGTTTGTTCTGTCATGTGTCATAATGTATAGGAATACACCATTAGCTAATACGATGTAGAGAGTGAAGCTATACAGTTGGATATAGTGAGATTTCTGTGGTCCACAGGTACAATTTATGAGTCAAATTTCAATTCCACATTTCAAAGTGGCTAGTACGAGCATTTTCCTTTTTTTTTTGCCTTCTCGTTTTTTCTTATCACTAGTTACATAAATAGTACTAGGCTCTGCAAGTAGTTCATTACAGGTCTTTTCTTGATTCACATTTTTCACTTTGTTTCGTTTGTCTTATTTTTCACTTTCTTTCTTTCCATTTCTCCGTTTTCTTGCTACGTTCAACATCCTCTCCGTCTGGTTTCTATTCAATATCTGCCACCATTTTTCTCAAACCTCCTCCTCGAAAACAGTCTCAATAGGTTTCTCCATAAACGACGCATGCGACAACACAGACACCGCCGATGACCCAATCAACCACATCATCGTCGAAATAGGACTGGCCAAGAACCCCAACGGAACTGCCACAACCAACAACCCAGTATACAACTGAGAAGTGTTAAATCTCCCAACCGGCAACACCAAATCGTGGCCGTCCAACTTGGAGATGCCGTAGATGCCGCCGGCAACAACGAAAATCACAAACAACAACAACAAATTGGTGACCAAGGCGTAAACGCTCAACAACGAAACGATGGCAATGTAGTTGGCCTGAAAATATCCCAAGTTGTAGCCAACACGCGACTGGATCTCGCCGAAATTGGCAGGCTTGGAAAGTCTTCTGTAGTCAAAAAACTCCTGGGGAGGTCTGATCTTGGAGATGGTGGTCTGGAGAGAAGACACGTCGTTACGGATTCTCTCCATGCTGAATCTGTCGGAAAACAGCGAAAACTGGGTGTTAGTACAGGAGAAAGGAGGGGCATGTGAAAATGGCCATATAAAAGAGTCTGGGAACGCTGTGTTCAGTTTTGACATACTGGAATCGACGAAATAGAAAGCGACATGGTATTGATGTGTTGTTAGATCGATATCGTGAACATGAGATACGATACGCGGCGTACACCCGTACACCACCACCGCCTTCCCGCCATTAGAATATGCTGTGGCTGGTTGTGGAGATGGAGAGAGAAAAAAAAGGATACGAGGTGCTGTCTGAAACTTGCGTGCTTTATTTTTTTTCTTTTTTCCCTTTGGATTTCCTGGTGGAGTTGGTTTTTATTCGGACGAATGATGAGACGACTTGTGGCGTGTGCAGGCTCAGATAAGCCACTATGGGCTGAGAAGGTGGTTCACGTAATTTGAGTGGCGAAGACGAAGGCAAATAGATGGATGGGGAGATTTTCTTTGGGAATGGAGTTTTGAGGTTCCTGAGGTTTCTGGCGCTTGGAGGTGTGTTTTCGATTTTTCAGCAAACGGTTTGGCTTGACCAGGAGTGTGAAAAGTTGCGAATGAACATTGGAGAATTACAGAAGGTGAAGGGCCAAAATCCGATGTGCCATAATTTAGAACATTAGTTGTTAGGGAATAATTACTTAAATGAATCAAAGTTGGTTGTGAATCGATTTCTAATTGTGTGTTTTCGCATGGTGAGTTGGACACATAGGAGGTTGAGCACTGAAGCTGCAGCGATTAAAAAGACATAGACATTTCAAATTGGAAGCGAGCATCTTGATTCGTCAGAGAAAAAAAGGCATCTTGAACGTGACAACAATTTAGTGGACCGAGAACAGTAGACCGAAACACAATGGCTATGAATGTTAAGTTTTAAATTTGTTATTCTTGACATGATGATGCGTGGTGATGAAAAAGAGGTTGCAAAATGGCTGCTAAAACCTTGGCCTGTCATGAAGCTGAGTAGTTTTAATAGTAGACATGAAATTCAAATTGGAAGCTAATCTGAACCTGCTTACATTTCAGTCGTAGCGGCAGCCTTGAATAACAACCAACGTTATGAAGTACAGCTCCAAAAAGAGTTGCCTGGTGACGCCAGAAAGGAAATGCCTATGGAAATACTTATACCTATGCCAATGAAGGCAGAAAAGAATCTAAATATGGCGAAAAGGAATCCAAACCAAAAGGTAGGATTTGCCCATCGCAGAAATGTTTTGAATATTCCTCTACCAAGTACAACTATTACATTAAACTCCTATTCTGCTTCCTAAACTACACCTACTCCAACCCCAAATCCTTCTTCACCATCGCCTTGCAAATTGGATGGTACCTCGACTCAAACTTCCTGAAATACTCAATTGCAAGCTCATGGTTCACGCTGTTCAAGAGAACATACCCAGGTCTCACAAACTTCATGCGGCCCACCGTTCCTAGCCACTCTCCAAGTAACTTGTAGTAAGCCTCATTATGGCCGCCCACTTGGACCACATACCATCTGAAAAGAACCTCTACATTCGAAGATTTCGAATATGCAGCGTAAATTTCGCTCATGGCCCTTAAAGCATCGATGTGGTTCTTCCACTCGAAACCCAGCGACTTGTCAAATGATGAAATCGTATCCAAAAACACAACAGACTGGTTGGCTGTAAAGTTCTCAATATCGGTCGGCTTGAACTGTTGGTGCAAGTCCACATTGGCCATGGTGCTCACAGTGTTAAACCATTTGTCTGCCAAAGTGTAGCATTGATCAACCAAAGTAGTATCAAAATCGGGATTCACCGGAGGCATCCCTGGTTCATACAACCACGAGCGCCAGTCGATGGCATCCAACTTATCCTTCTTATCGGCAAAATACTCATACAACGTATCCATGAACTGATAAGTGTCCAACGACTTGTACTTAAAGGCAGAGAAGTAGTAAGGGATAAACCCGTCAAACGCCTCTTTTCCGCCCACCACCTGCTCGATGTGGAAGAGCAAATTGAAACCTTTTTCGTATGGAACCGTAGAAAATGCATCGTCCGGGTCGCTTCGGTCCTTCAAGTCTTGCACCAATGTCGAATATCTTGAGGCGTTGTCACCCATGGCCTTGATGGAGTTTTCCAAGTCGGACCACCCGATAATGGCCGAGAAGTGACGAGTGGGCTCGCCGTGGATGGCGCCCTGGATTCTTCTCTCCAAGTACACCGTCCAGCCTTCGTTTAACCAGAAATGCTCCCACGAGCAATTTGTCACCAAATTTCCCGACCACGAGTGGGCAAGCTCATGTGCAATCACGTCAACATTCTCTCTGTCGCCGCTGATCAACGTAGGAGTAACAAACGTGGCGTTGGGGTTCTCCATGCCTCCGTAGGGAAAGCTCAGAGGCAACACAAGGGCATCGTACTGATCCCACTCATATTTGTACACCAACTTCTCTGCAGCTTGAAGAAAGTTCTCCATATCATCCTCGAATTCGTGTTGGCACGCTGCTACATTCGAAGGCTCACAGTAGACGTGGGATCTGGGTCCAATCGGCAACTTGGTGATATCTCCTGATGCTACAGCAACCAAATACGATGGAATCGGAATTGGTTGATCAAACCGATACACGTCGCCGTCTACTCCTGACGGTCTTCCACTCATTATAGTGGGAAATGGCGACCGAGCCTCCATCTTGTATGGAGTTTTGACTGCTGGAGTGTCGAAACACGGAAACAAGCTTCTGGCGTGAATTGCCTGGCACTGCGAAAACAAATAGGGCGCAACTTTGCCGTCGGTGGCGGCTTTATCCAAAAACTGCAACGCAGTGCACTTTTCGGTGGTGTGGAAGGTGATTACTAGCTCGATTGAGCCGGATTTACCACCTTCATCCAACTCCACCTTTAACGGCCGGCCCAATGGGCCCACCTGGGCACCCACCACAAAAGCAGCATCGCATCCGTTCACTTTAGCGCTTACAATCTCCAATTGTGCTGTATCCAACACAACAGCACCGATTCCAGTGATATTGTCCAAGGAATATGTGACGGTTCCAGACACTCTTTGAGCATCAAAATCAATATCGAAACTCAACACCGTTGGGTGAAAGTTGAAGTTGGTGTAGTTTGAAAGCGTGGAGGGGTCAACCTCGGGCGACACCTGGGGGCGATGGCTGGCAATAATGTCCATTTGTTGTAGAAATGTTGTAATGTGGAGAGAAACTGATAACTGGGTCACCTCCATACACCATGGAGTGGCTGCAGGCAATGTTCCATTTGAAGATGGCGATGCCGTTTGGCGATTGCAGTTCGTCGGAGATGATTGGGTTTTGCCGTATGGTAATTGCTACCGGATGGAAGAAATGGGACGCTTCACGGCTTCGATACCACGTTGCCATATGTTGAACGGCTCTGTGAGGTTGCATACAGCTGGGAATGAGCCACGCGAGGTTGCAGCTGGCGGTCACATTTGTAACAATGCAACGGTGCCAATTGGGGGAACGGCGAACGGCAAATCGCTTTTTTATGAAACGGTTGGATCATTTACCATTTCGGTTTATTTCGGAGTGGTAGTTTTGGGGTAGAATGTAGTTTTGGGGTGGAATATTATGGGGCCCGATTGGTGTCGACGCTTGGTTCATGCATGAATTGTCAGTGTGCAGTTGGAAATGCACATTTCGGCAATTTGCGGCATGGCCATGCATTGTCCAAAAGATTGACACATGTGGCCGCCGAGCGCGGCTGTAGATTGAGCGAGGAACGATCGAAGTTGGCGGTTTGTAGAAGGCTCCGAACGGCACGATGGCGATTGTACGGCTTCGGATGGGTTTGGTATGATTGATGGGCTACCGTGGCTGATGCATGTGGTGCATGTTGCAAATGAGGTGCCTCGCCCCTGCGTGGAAGAAATAGACATACTAGGACGCTTTGACAATAAAAAGTGGGCATTCTCGGGAGATGGCGATTGTGCCCTTCTGGGAGTTTTCATGCGATTTCCTTCCCATTTTTTCAACTACTACCCCGGTTTTCCACTTCTCATGTTTCCACTTTCTCATTTCCACTTGCATAGTTCCTACCTCCATCATGCCAATATGCTCAAAGCATCATCAACAAATCCACCTCTCTACCTCAACTCCTAGTCTGACTTTTCATTCTGACGATCTCCATTTCCTAATCTATCTTCTACGAATATACGAATATCTTCCCCTTCTACTTTCTATTGTTTCCCCATCGTTCATCGCTGCGGCACGTGACCCACTAGTATCCACCTGTCACGCCAACCACCCATCAACACCATCAACCTCTTACTTCCCCATTGGCTCGCGGGTCTGTTTCATTCTGGTCATTTGTATCAATTCTGGGTGTTGCACACTCGCCACGTTTCCCCCGCTCGGACATCGTTCCACCTTTTCCGAGAGTGTTCTGCCCCACACTATGGCCTCCAACGGGAAACATCCCGATTCGGTCAAATCGCCCTTGCACCGGTTGCAAACGGCCATTGTCAAGGACATGTCGTTTGGTGCCGCTCGCAACGTTGACCACAACGTGACCCCCACGAAATCTCGGTCCTCAGACCCCCACAATTTCGACGCTGAAAGTATCTATTCTTTCGACTCGGTATCGACCAGCGGACGACTTCTTGATCGTCTCGGGCTAGAATCGGAAGACTACGACGACTACGATGATGACTTGCGCCGCAGAGAATCGTTTGCATCCGTCCAGTCCACCGGAAGACTATTGGACCGGTTGGGGTTGGACGGCACCTCCGACGAGCTGTCGCCGGTGTATTTGCCCGCCGACCGCTACAAGCCGGTCAGGGCCAACTCCTCCATCAGCTTGGAGCGCATGAAAACCACCAATGGCCGAATGCCTTTGAAATCTGCTGCCTATAAGGTTGTGCAACAGAAAGGCTACTTTTCGGTCGATTCTCTTCAGGGTGACATTGCGTTGTATTCGCAGGGGTCGGCGACGTCAATTGCGCTGCTGTTGGATAGTTCTGGCTCGTCTGGCGGTGTTCCTCATACTCCAATGCGGCTCAAATCGGGATCTTCATCTTTTCCCAGTCAGTCGTCGATTCCAGAGGCAGCGTCCGATTCCTCGGGCGACCGGGTGACATCTACTCTGTCGCTGCCCACTATCTTTCAGAGCCTGCCGTCTTCGGCTTCAGGCGGCCAGAGGGGTCAATTTGATCTGATAGGAAGTCAGAAAGGCTTGGTTAACTTGATTCATAACCATAGCCAGACTATTCAGAGCCAGAACTATGGCCAGACGCATAGCCAGACATTTCTGGGTCCGGGCTACTCCCCGCAGAGTCTGATTCGAAGTCAGAGTAATCACAGTCAAAGTCAAAGACACATTCCAAATCAACTGAACCAAAATCAAAGTCAATACCATCACCAAAACCAAAGCCAAAGCCAAATCCAAAGCCAAAGCCAAAACTACCTACATCGCCAGAACCTGCAATCTCATATCCACCGACTGCTGATCCTGTTATCCCACGTCATTCGCCCTTCTCCAGGCAACAGAACAGTATCTGCATCTTCAAATACATCCAACACTTCATTAGATAGTGCTATGCCGGTGTTCAATCCGAGCTCGCGGTTCGAACCTTCCCTCGAGATATCTACCAAAAAGGCCATTCAGCTGCGATTACTTGGAAATCACCGGGAAGCATCCTACCAGCTCCAAATCACCGCTTCTCCCCCATATAATTACCCAAGGGCCATGTATCTCTATGCCCAGGCACTAAAAATTGGCCAGGGTGTAAAACTTAACGAGTCGCTGGCGGTGAAATGGCTCTGCCGCTGTGTTTTGGTGTCGTATATTGTGGAGACTACTGCGTTGGATGAGCCAAGCATCACCAAATACGTCTCTCGCCTAAGCGAGCTTCTGCCACCGGAGCTTTTAAAACTTGTCACTCTGCACGTTGCTCCAGAGACTCTCGACCCTTTCGTAATCTTTGATGAGTTCATGAGCTATCCATCATCAACCATCACCAGGATGGTCACTAGTAATCTGAAGGACGGAAACACCGTTGGTGGAGCATACTACCAGCTTGGCCAAAGCTTGATTCAAGGGTCTGGTTTACCCAAAGACGAGGTTAATGCGCGGTTGTTGTTTGCCAAGTCGGCATCGCTAGGATACGGCGATGCCATGGTGGCACTAGGTGAGCTCTGGAGTACGAAATCCAAGAATTTCAAGAAAGACTTGACCGCTGCTGCGCTGTGGTTGCGAATCGGGGAAATTTTTGGCAAAAAAGACTTGGGAAACAGCTGGATCTACAAGGACAAGTACATGGAACGACCCAAGTCTAAGAAGTAATGTTGCATTAATACATCTAGTTGCGTTTGGATCCACACTGGAAGTTGTACCTGACACCTTCGTTGATGTCGGATCCGAAAACATCGGAAAACTCTCTTAAGCACCTGTAGAGGTACGCACAGCCTTCTCGAAGGTCTGAATATGGCCCGAGGGGAAGAAAGTACTTGTCCGCCGCAGGAAGTAATGCCTCTTCCGATACTTTTGGGATGTTTCCGCTTCTGATGGCCCAACACTTTGGGAAAATCTTTGATGGGGCCGGACAATTGGCGAAAAATGACTGTGCTTCAGCGTAGCGATCCTCCATCTGGCGGTAGTTGGCAATAGTCTGCTTCTGTAAATCCACCACTCTATTCTTCGATTCTGCAGTGTTGTCTTTAGCCAACTGGGTATCGATGGCCGTCTGTAGCAGAGCATTTATTCGCTTAAGCACGAGAGCTTTCACCACCGCCAATATCCCCACGAGAAAAGAAAGAAACGACCTCTGTTTATCGGAGACATCGTTGGCCTTGATGTATCTCTCTATTCGGCCAATAAACGGCGAGATCTCCTTGTACAAGCTGTGCCAACTACGATCAGAAGAACCAGAACGTCCGGGGACTCGACTCTTGTCTTCATGGTCATGCGAGATGCAGAGAACCAAGAACCAGTCGAATTGCACAAGCACAGAGAGAAGCGGATTGGAATCCCGGACCTTTTCGCCATAGTCCTGAGTCTCTTTGGCCATGGCGAGCCAATAGTGACGATCGTCGGTATCTGAATCTTTCTTGGCCTCAATTCCCAACCCATTCAACTTGGGCGAATCAAAGGTATTCTTATACTTTCCAAGCGCCAGCTTGAAGGTCACCCGCAACAAAAATCGCGGTTTATCGGTATTGGAAGCTCGGTTGACCCATCGCACTTTGCTGGTTTTCGAGCTTCCCC